>PVJC01037028.1:0-17427 GCA_004026665.1 Murina feae | reverse complement strand
GTGATAGCTATACTCCAGGGGACTGCTGGAGACTGCTGGATAGGGCTCCCCTAACTGGGCAGTATCCACTGCTGCTGAAATATCTCCCAGAGTGGCCAGCTCTGCAATAGAGACCATGCCATCTTGAAGGGGAGAGTGGCTGTTATTGGAAGTGTATAAATCCAGGGACCCTGCAACCAAGGCAGCCATGTATCAGCTATGAACCCAGGAACACTGGATCTCAAGCAGCTCAAATACGTGCACTCGGTCGAGCCCTGCTCCTCCTCATGGAAAGGTATTATTTTGCCTAGATAAAGGAGAGAGAAAACTACATAACCAGACACTCAAAGAAGAGAGATCATGGGGAAACAAAGAAACAGCCTGCAAATGAAAGAAAAGGAGACATTACCAGAAAAGGAAGTAAACGAAAAGGAGGCAAGCAATATATCAGAGCAAGAATACAGAGAAATGGTAATAAAGTAGCTGAAAAGAATGGAAGACAAATTCAACAATATGTGTAAGAAGCAACAGGAAATGAAGAAGAATCAAGAAGAAATGAAAAATGGCATCACTGCTATAAAGAACTCATTAGAAAGCATCAAGAGTAGACTAGAAGAAGCAGAGGAAGATATCAGTGAGATAGAAGACAAGGTAGGAAAAAATACTCAAGCAGAGCAGCATCTAGAAAAATAACAAAACAAAACAAAATAAAACAAAACAGGAGGAGAGCCTAAGGGAACTTTGGGAAAACATGAAATGAAATAATGTCTGCACAAAAGAAGAGAAAACTGAGCAAGGAATAGAAAACCTGCTTGAATAAATAATGACAGAAAACTTACCTGATATAGGGAAGAAAAAACTCACAAAAATCCAAGAAGCTCACAGAGTCTCAAACAAAATGAACCCCAAAGACCAATGCCAAGTCACATTATAATTAAATTGGCAACAACAAATGACAAGTCAGAATCTTAAAAGTGGCCAGAGAGATACAGAGAGTTACCTACAAAGGATCCCCCATCAAACTAGTGACTGATTTCTCAACAGAAACACATCAGGCAAGAAGGGAATGCAATGAAATATAGAAAGTGATGCAAAGGAAGGATCTGAATAAAATACTACTGTACCCAGCAAGGCTATCAATCAAAATTGAGAGTGAAATCAGGAGCTTCACAGACAAATTAAAGACTAAGGGAGTTTATTACCACCAAACCATCAATGCAAGAAATGCTAAAGGGTATGCTGTAAAAAGAAGAAATAGAAAATGAATAAGGAACACAGATGTAAAGAATAAAAATGGTGACAAACAAGTACCTATCAATAATAACTTAAAATGTTAATGGATTAAATGCCCCAATCAAATGACATAGGGTAGCTGAGTGGATAAGAAAACATGATCCAGGCTAGAAAAAAATGGCAGTGGTATAGGCAGAAGTGTCCGGCGCCTTGTCCCAGAACAGATAGCTTGAGCAGCTGAAAGAGTAACATCCAGCCCAAATTGGCAGAGGAGTTCCAGCTTGGAGACAGTGTGCAGCCTGGGGACTGTTGGATATCACTGGATTAGGCTCCCCTAACCAGGAAGACTCCACTGCTGCTGCAATCTCTCCTGGAGCACCCGGCTCTGCAGCAGAGACCATGTCATCTTGAGTGGTTGTTATAGGAAGCGTGTACATCCAGAGACCCTGCAAACATGGCACCCAGGACCAGCTATGAACCTAGGAACACTTGATTCCAAGCACCCCGAATACGTGGACTCAGATGAACCCTGCACTTCCTCATGGAAAGGTCAGATTTTGCCTAGATAAAGGAGAGAGAGAGAACTACCTAACCAGACACCCAGAGAAGAGAAATCGTGGGAAGACAAAGCAAGAGCCCACATATGAAAGAGAAACAGGCATCACCAGAAAAGGAAGTAAACAAAATGGAGGCAAGCAACCTGTCAGAGAAGGAATTCAGAGAGATGGTCATAAGGTGGTTGAGAATAATAGAAGAAAAATTCGACAGTATGTGTAAGAACCAAGAGGAAATGAAGAAGAACCAAGAGGAAATGAAAAGTGACTCACTGCTATAAAGAATTCAATAGAAAGCATCAACAGTAGACTAGAAGAAGCAGAGGGCCACATCAGTGAGCTAGAAGAAAAGGTAGGAAAAAATACCCAAGCAGAGTATATTCCAGAACAGAAAATTAAAAAGTAGAGGAGAGTCTAAGGGAACTTTTGGGACAAAACAAAAAGAAACAACATCCATGTAATAGGGGTTCCAGAAGAAGAGGAAACTGAGCAAGGAATAGAAAGCTTGTTTGAATAAATAATGACAGAAAACTTCCCTAATATAGAGAAGAAAAAAACTCACACAAATCCAAGAAGCTCATAGAGTCCCAAACAACATGATCCCCAAAAGACCAATACCAAGGCACATAATAAATAAAATGGCAAACACCAACGACAAAGTAAAAATTTTAAAAGTGGCCAGAGAGAGACAGAAACTTACCTACAAAGGCTCCCCCATAAGACTAGCAACTGATTTCTCAACAGAAACACATCAGGCAGGAAGGGAATGGAATGAAATATACAAATTCCTGCAAAGGAAATGTCTGAATCGAAGAATACTGTACCCAGCAAAGCTATCAATGAAAATTCAAGGTGAAATCAGGAGCTTCACAGACAAAAAAGGACTAAGGCAGTATCTTACCAACAAACCAGCAATGCAAGAAATATTAAAGGGTCTGCTGTAAAAAGAAAAAAAAAATAGGAAACTAAGA
This sequence comes from Murina feae, assembly GCA_004026665.1. Classification (NCBI taxonomy): domain Eukaryota; kingdom Metazoa; phylum Chordata; class Mammalia; order Chiroptera; family Vespertilionidae; genus Murina; species Murina feae. The sequence goes on along the minus strand of PVJC01037028.1, from coordinate 14,690 downwards.
AGGAACACAGGGGTAAAGAATAAAAATGGCAACAAACAAGTATGTATCAATAATAACTTTAAATGCAAATGGGTTAAATGTCCCAATCAAAAGACATAGAGTAACTGAGTGGATAAGAAAACATGACCCATATATCTGCTGTCTACAGGAAACCCACCTCAGAAAAAAAGACACACACAGACTGATGGTGAAGGGATAGAAAAAGCTTTTTCAGGCAAATGGAAATGAAAATAAAAAAGCTGGGGTAGCAATACTTACATCTGACAAATCAGATCTCAAAGTGAAGGACATAAAAAGAGATAAGGAAGGCCACTTTATAATACTAAAGGGAACAATCCAACAGGAAGAATAACTCTGGTAAACATATACGCACCCAATATAAGAGCACCCAAATACACACAAAAACTTCTGGAGGATATCAAGGGAGAGATTGACAGCAATACAATCATAGTAGGGGACAAATCCTCTAAACAAAAAATCAGCAAAGAAACATCAATCCTAAATGACTCACTAGATCAGATGGAATTAATCAATATCTTCAGAATACTTCACCCCAAAGCCACAGAATATACAATCTTCTCAAGTACACATGGAATATTTTCCAAGATAAACCATATAATGGGTCACAGGCAAAGTCTCCTCAAACTCAAAAAGATAGAAATCATATCAAGCACCTTCTCAGATCACAATGGCATAAAACTGGAAATCAACTACAATAAAAACAATCCAAAAAAATCAAACACGTGGAGACTAAATAGCATGCTATTAAACAATTAATGGGTTACCAGAGAGATCAAAGGAGAAATAAAAAAAACATCATAGCTACAAATGACAACAAAAACACAACAATCCAAAACCTATGGGACACAGCAAAAGCAATCTTGAGAGGGAAGTTCATAGCTCTACAAGCCTACTGCAAAAAAAACAAGAAACAATGATAATAAATTACCTAACCCTACAACTCAAAGATTTAGAAAGAGAGCAACAAAAGCCCAGTGTAAGCAGAAGAAAGGAAACAATAAAGATGAAAGCAGAGATAAACAACATAGAGACCAAAAACACAATATAAAAGATCAACAAAACCAAGAGCTGGTCCTTTGAAAGGATAAACAAGATTGATGAACCGCTAGCCATGTTCACCAAGAAGCAAAGAGAAAGGACCCAAATAAACAAAATCAGAAATGAAAGAGGAGAAATAACAACAGACCTCACCAAAATACAAAGGATTGTTTAAAAATACTATGAACAACTCTATTCCAACAAACTGTACAACCTGGAGGAAATGGACATATTCCTAGAAAAATACAACCTTCCAAAACTCAATAAGGAAGAATCTAAAAATCTCAATAGGCCAATAACTATGGAAGAAATTGAAGCAGTAATCAAAAAGCTTCCAGCAAACAAAAGCCCAGGGCCAGACAGCTTCACAGGGGAGTTTTACCAAACATTCAAGGAAGAACTAAAACCTATTCTCCTCAAGCTATTCCAAAAAATTTAAGAGGAAGGAACACTTCCAAGCTCATTCTATGAAGCCAGAATTACCCTAATACCAAAACCAGACAAAGACAACACAATGAAAGAGAATTATAGGCCAATATCCCTTATGAACATAGATGCTAAAATCTTCAACAAAATCCTAGCAAATAGAATCCAACAGTACATCAGGAAGATCATACACCACGACCAAGTAGGATTTATCCCAGGGATGCAAGGATGGTACAATATCCACAAATCAATAAATGTGATACATCACATAAACAAATTAAAAGATAAAAATCACTTAATCATATCAATTGATGCGGAAAAAGCATTTGACAAAATCCAGCACCCATTCTTGATGAAAACTCTCAGCAAGGTGGGAATTGAAGGATCATACCTCAACATAATAAAAGCCATATATGACAAACTCTCAACCAACATCATACTCAATCGACAAAAACTGAAATATTTTCTCCTTAGAACAGGAACAAGACAGGGATGCCCACTCTCAACACTCCTGTTCCACATAGTACTGGAAGTATTAGCCATTGTGATTAGACAAGAAGAAGAAATACTAAGCATCCGAAATTGGAAAAGAAGAAGTAAAACTGTCCTTATTTGCATATGACATGATATTGTACATAAAAACCTTAAAGACTCCATCAAAAATCATTAGACTTAATAAATGAATTTGAAAATGTGTCAGGATACAAAATTAATGCCAAGAAACCTATGGCATTTCTGTACACCAATAGAGAACTTACAGAAAGGAAGAATAAAAAAGCAATCCCATTTACCATCATGCTAAAAAATTAAGATACCTAGGAATAAACTTAACTAAAGAGGTAAAAGACCTTTACTCAGAAAACTACAGGACGTTGAAAAAAGAGATAGAGGAAGACATAAACAGATGGAAGAACAAACCATGTTCATGGATTGGTAGAATCAACATCATCAAAACGTCCATACTACCCAAAGCAATCTATACATTCAGTGTACTCCCATTAAAATACCAACAGCATATTTCACAGACCTAGAATGAACTCTCCAAGAATTCATTTGGAATTAAAAAATAAGACCCTGAAAAGCTGCAGTGAGCCTGAGAAAGAACAAAGTAGGAGGGATCTCTATACCAGATATCAAGGTGTATTATACAGCCACTGTTCTCAAAACTGCCTGGTACTGGCACAAGAACAGACATATAGACCAATGGAATAGAATAGAGAACACAGAAATTGACTGGAGACAATATACTCAATTAATATTCAACAAAGGAGGCAAGGACATGCAATCAAGTAAAGACATTCTCTAAATGGTGCTGGGAAAATCGGTCAGATACATGCAAAAAAAAATGAAACTAGACCACCAACTTACACCATACACAAAGATAAACTCAAAATGGATATAGGACTTAAAAGTAAGATGGGAAACCATAAAAATACTAGAAGGATTTAAAGGCAACAAAATCTCAGACTTATATCGAAGCAATTTCTTCACCGATACAGCTCCTAGGACATTGGAAAACTAAAGAGAAAATAAACAAATGGGACTACATCAAAATAAAAATTTCTGCACAGCTAAAGAAACCATCAACAAAACAACAAGAAAGCCCACTGCATGGGAGAATGTATTTTCCAATGTTATCACCAATAAGGGTTTACTCTCCAACATTTATAGGGAACTCATACAACTCAACAAAAGAAAAATAAACAATGAAATCAAAAAATGAGCAAAGGACCTAAATAGAAACTTTTCGAAAGAGGACACTCAGAAAATAAGAGACACATGAAAACATGCTCAAAGTCACTGATCATCTGAGAGATGCAAATCAAAATGAAAATGACAATGCAAATCACCTCACACCTGTCAGAATGACTATCATCAACAAATCACAAATGACAAGTGCTGGAGAGGATGCAGAGAAAAATGAACCCTCCTGCACTGCTGTGGGAATGCAGACTGGTGCAGCCATTGTGGAAAACTCTATGGCATTAACCCTAAAAAATTAAAAATGTAACTGCTATTTGACCCAGTAATACCTGTTTTAGGAATATATCCCAAGAAACAGAAATACCAATCAGAAAGGATATATGCACCCCTATGTTCATAGCAGCACAATTTACCATAGCTAAGATTTGGAAACAGCCTAAATGCCTATCAACAGATCAGTGGATTAGAAAACAGTGGTACATCTACACAATGGAATACTATGCTGCTGTAAAAAGAATGAATTCTTAACATTTGCAGCCGCATGGATGAAACTGGAGAGCATTATGCTAAGTGAAATAAGCCCGGAAGTGAAAGAAGACCACCGCATGATCTCACTTATTTATGGATAATAAATAACATTATAATCTGATAAACAAAAAATAGATACAGAGGCACAGAAGCATGGAAAAGACTGTCAAATTACAGTGGAAAGGCTGGGGAGTATTAGACATGTGGAGGTAAGAGATCAACTGAAGGACTTGTATGCATGCACGTAACAACCAACGGACAAAAGACACTGGGGGTGGTTAGAGCATATGCCAGCGGGGTAGGGGAGGCCAGGGTAAGGTCAATGGGGAAAAAGGAGAAATATGTACTATTATCTGTAATATTTAAAGAATGAAATTAAATTAAATTAATTAAAAACTCAGCTGCCTTGTGACCCAGGATTCCACTTCTGGGTATATCTCCAAAGAGACCCAAAACACTACTTCAAGATTATATATATACTAGTGGCCCAGTGCATGAAATTCGTGCACATTAAAAAGGTATTAATTAGAGGAAATATTTTAATATTGCTATTTTCCCTTTCTCTATAATAGAAGTGTCAGAGATTAAAGAAAATTAGTAAAATGTATATGAAAATCTTCCTCCCGACAGAGTCTGGGGTGCACCATGGAACCTAGAGTCAAGTCTTCAACCACCCACATGTACCTCAAAATCGCTCAAGACCCAAACCTGGATGGCCCCCCTTCATTGGGCTAGATCTAGATCCGGCCAGTCCCACCCTGTAAAGCCCTGCCAGGTGGGGAGGGGGTGCAGCCTCAGGTCCCCTGGGTGTCAGGGTAGGAGGGCACGGCCTGAGGTGCCCATCAAGCCCTGCTGGGCATTGGGAGTGGCCTGTGAAACCTCAGACTGGCACCAGGGAAGGGGGCACAGCCTGAGGTCCCCTGGCCTGGTGCTGGGGTGAGGGGCAGGGCCTGAGGTCCCCTGGCACAGCACCAGGGCAGAGGGAAAACCTTGAGGGCCCCCGTAAAGTCCTTCTGGGTGGGGGGCACAGCCTCAGGTCCCCCGGCCTGGGGCCAGGGCGTGGGGCAGGGTCTGAAGTCCCCCAGCCTGGCACCAGGAAAGATGGTGGAGCCTGAGTTTCTCTGGCCTGGTGCCAGGGTGGGGGGAGCAGCCTGAGGTCTCCTGTCAAGCCCTGCAGGTAGAAGGCATGACCTGAGGACCCCTGTCAAGCCCCATGCAGGAGGTGGGTGGGTGCACAGCTTCAGGTCCCTGCTGAATGCTCTGTAAGGTTCGTTATGGGAAGTTAGACTCAGCTGTGGGTGCAAATTGACTGGAATGACAGTCAATTTGCATATTCCCTCTTTATTATATAGGATACAAGGGGCCCAGTGCACGAAATTCATGCACTGGTGGAGGGGGTTCCTCTGCCCCCTCTCACATATTGGGAGGCCTCAGTGGGTGTTTTACTGATGGCTTAGGCCTGCTTCCTGATCCCCTGGGAGGCAATCAGGCTAATCAGGGCAAGCCACCAGCCCCATCATTCCGGTGCTGCAGCCACTGCCAGTCACCGCAGCCACAAAGGTATTTTCATCAACATAGATTCCAGTCCTTTCACCATGAAGAAATGAAAACTTTCTTTAGGCATTTTCAAGATGTGTCTTTTATAGGATATGACATTTCTTTCATTCTTTTTTTATATATACTCACCTGAGGATATGTTTCCATAGATTTTTAGAGAATATGGAAGAAAAGGGAAAAACAAAGAGAAACATCAAAGTAAGAGGAACACTTTTATTGGTTGCCTCCTTCATGAGCCCTGACCTGGGCCCTGACCAGGGAGGAGCCTGCAACCTAGGTACATGCCCCTGGTCAGAATTGAACCCAGACCCTGCAGTCCGCAGGCTGAGGCATTATGCACTGAGCGAAACCAGCTAGGGCAGGATATGACATTTCTTAGCCCTTCAGCAGTGGACCTTCATTTTCTCCTCCAGGAGTGTGGTGGAAAAACCCTAGACTGCCTTTAGGGATTCTTATTACCCAAGTTACTAAGTATATTACCAGTGGCATACAGGAAGCTTAGCCAATGAGCATTAAAAAAAGATGTTTCTGGTGTAGTTCACTCTGATCACTGGCTCCACCCCTACCCCTCTAATCCCAGCTCCACCCCTTCCCAGGCCTGTAACCTCTGGCTGAGGCTGCAGGCCGGGGCAGGGGACCCCCAAGCCCCTCTGATTGCCGGCTTCACAGAGCCCAGGCTGCTGTAATCATTGGCTCTGATCCTGCCCCCTACCATTGCTGGCTCTTCCCTTCCCCACTGGCAGCCTGAGGCCAAGGCTGCAGGCCGTGGCAGGGTACCCACAGACCCCTGCTGTTCCAGCTCCACCAGTGCCCAGACCCCTGCGATCGCAGACTCCCCCCTGCCCCTCTGATTGCTGGCTCTGCAGAGCCCCAGCCCCTGCAATCTCTGCCCTTGCCCCTTCCCAGGCTTGAGGCCTCTGGCCCAGGCCATATGCCTGGGTAGGGCACCCTCATACCCCTCTGATCACTGGCTCAACCCTTGCCCATGCCTGAGGCCTCTGGCAAAGGCCTCTGGCCTGGGTAGGGGACCCCGAGCCCCCTCTGATCACATGTTTTACCCCTCGGGCACCCTGACTCCCCAGCCACCTACCTGGCTAACAGGCCTGACCACTTCAGTGGTGAGGCTAAGCTGGACTGAATGCCCCCATCTTGTGGTCATGGGGGTGGCCATCTCTGTGACAGAATAATGCCTAATTTGCATATTACTCTTTTATTAGATAGAATATGGTTATGGGCACCTCCATCTTGTGGCTATGGGCACCGCCATCTTGTGGCCATTGGGGGCTGCCACCTTGTGGCCATGGGTGTGGCCATTTTGTGGCCATGGGGGTGGCCATTTTTGTCATGGAGTGAAGCCTAATTTGCATATTACTTTTTTATTAGATAAGATATATATGTATATATCTAATCTAATAAAAGGGTAATATGCAAATTAACCATCACTCCAAGACACCTAAGCCACACCCACCAGCCAATCAGAGCAGCTGTATGCAAATTAACCAAGCCAAAATGGCGCCAGCAGCCAGAGCTAGAGCAAACAGGAGGCTTCCATTGCACCAGGAGTAAACTGTCTGCCTAGGTTGGTTGGGCCTCTGATGAAGGAAACAATGTTTCAATTATAGAAGCCACAGAGCTGAAGCAAACAGGAGGCTTCATGCCTGCCTAGGCCTCCACTCAAAGTAACAAAGTTTCAATTATAGAAGATAAATAAACCCTAGAAACATGATTCCAGCCAGCCTTACTGGGACATTGGGTCAATGGGAGCTGTGGTCAGCCTGAAAACGGCCCTCAGACCCTCACCTAGGCTGGACAGGCACCCCAGTAGGGACCCAAACCCTGAAGGGACTGTGGGCAGCCTAAAAATGAAAATGGGCCCTCAGCCCGTCATCCAGGCTGGCCATACCCCCATGAGGTGAGGGTTCCCACTGGGGGGCTTGGCCAGCCTACAAATAGCCATCAGCCCCTCACTCAGGCTGGCCAGGCATGCCAACAGGTGGACATCCCCTGAGGGATCCCAGACTGTGAGAGGGCACAGGCTGGGCTTAGGGACCCCCCTGAGTGCACATATTTTTGTGCACCAGGCCTCTAGTATATAATATCGTAATAACTATGTATGGTGCCAGGTTGGTACATTAAATATTGGAAAAACACTTTAGAAAGGATATGATTGTCTAAGCACTATGCAGTACACCTGAAACTAATACAAAATAACACTGAATGTAAACTGTAATTGAAAAATAAAATTTATATTAAAAATATTGGCTATGTTCCCTATAGTAGCTTCTCCATCATCCTGAGTTAGCAGGTGATGGCAATACAGAGCACAGCCCCCAAAGACCTGTGATGAATGTGTAACTTGAACAGAGAAGAAAAAAACCTTTTATGATTGTAACCACTAAGGTTTCAGGATTCTTTCCTGCAGCATAATCTAGCCTGTCCTGACTAATATAGCTGATTTATAACAATCAGTGTAGTTTACATCCATTAAATTGTTCTGACCCATTCTTCAAAGATTAGAATCTAATTGCTGCTAGCAATTAACCTTCTCCCAAGAATAAAATAATATAGAGAAAGGCAATACTGTATTTTATCATTGAAACAAGGTATACAGAAAAAGAACAAAGGGTGGGGGTATGTACCAGTAAATACAGTAGTTCTAACATAAAAAGCAAAGAGATACATTTTGAAACAATTTCAGGTGTCAGGGTCAGACTCTCACCATCCTCACCTGTATTAGAAATCCATTAAATGCAAAGAAAGTAAAATAGCAGACCACACTCAATATGGCTTACTGAAAATAGACAATCCTTGAGATAGTGATGGGAATGCCTTAGAGGAAAAATAAAAGGGAAAGAGAACTCAATAAAGACATGTACATGACTCATTCTAAAGCTAGGACAATAATCCTTTTCATCTTGTATTTCATCTTTCAGCACTTTATATTATGTAAAGCTCTTTCATGTGTATTTCCCCACAACTACCCTATGAGACAGGCAGGGCAGAGAATATTATCTGCATTTAATTGATAAAAATAATAGGCCCCAGGTAAGTTGTGAATTGTCTAAGATCAAATAGCTAACAAATGACAAAGGTGAGATTAGAACCTAACTTTCCTAACTCCTATCCCATCCATCCCTTTTGGGTATCACATGTATTTCTAATAAAGCTCATGACTTCACTTACTTTATAGAAACCATTTTTTCAGGACGGAAATCATACTGTTAGCTTCCTGGAATCACTCATGATCTAAATGTAAACTTTATCTGCTTAATTACTATATGAGCAACCAGTTTCTATAGTGTAGAAACTGTGGTAACCTCTCAAATAGTTGTGACATGGAGGAATCATTGCTGAATTTGCCAATGATTAGGTACTCAAAATGAAACACGTAGTAGGAAAAAACCACTCACAGCACACAGATGCATGAATGAAGTGTAGCTTAAGCATTTACTTTATAACTGATCTGATAGTCCTCATAAGCCCTCAACCATTTGATAGGAGAGAAACATTTATCTAGCTCAATTTGTTCATTTTAGCTCAATACCTTGTTTTGTTTTGTTTTTGTTGTTGTTGTTAATCCTCACCCAAGGATATTTTCCATTGATTTTTAGAGAGTGCAAAGGAAAGGGAGAGATAGAGAGGAACATTGACGTGAGATACACATTGATTGGTTGCCCCCTGCACACACCCCAACCATGGCTGGGGAACCTGAAATCAAGGTACATGTCCTTGACTGGAATTGAACCTGGGACCTTTTAGTTTGTGGGCCGATGCCCTATGCATTGAGCCCAATCAGCCAGGGCTAATAACTTAAACTCTTTAAGTTACACATTTCTTTGCACAAATTCAGTCTTTAAAATGTGCTCTTTGTCCCCCTCTTTATCCCAAAGATGAACTCTAATAGAGGGTTTTTATGAATATAAGAAGATATTAAAATGGGGCCCTCTCATCTGTCTAACCTGACATCTCAAAAAGATTAAGAATTTTAACAAATCATTGTTCATAAGTATGCTTGCATTCCAAAGTGAAGCTCTTGAATCACCAATGCAATAATTTTGAAGAAGGTGTCCATACTTTTTTTTACAACCTTTAGTGGAGTAGTCACCTCTGGCACAATGAGTTGAGGTTGAAGAATGACTGGAAAATGGAAAGAAGAATCATTTTCCCAAATAGTTATTGATTTGTAGTAATATTACACTTTATTCTCCCCAAAGAAGAGGGTAGTTGGTGATTTCCCTTTACTCCTATTCAAGTGATAGGGACCTTAAGAAGAACATTCACAGAACCAACTTTTTGTCTTCTGCCATTTAAGAATCACAGGATCCTAGAGTCTACTTGGAAATCTAAAGGGCAAGAAGTTGTGGCTGGCTAGCTAGCTGCTCTGAGAGTAGAGTGAAGAGAGGGTGATACACTAACAGTAGCCTACACTCTCAGAATCTATCCACATAAATGATGCAACAATAACCCTTTTGGACCATATATTTCTTTCCTATCTACACTAATAAAAGAGAAAGATTCATATGGACCATACCTTTGTGACAACCAACAGCCAATCAGGAGTGGGTATGCAAATTAACCCAACAAAGATGGTGGGTTAATTTGCATATGCAGATGCTGAGTGGCTAGGGGCGGGGCCGGACACTCCGAGCCTCTGGGCAGTGTGGGAAGGTGGAAAGGCAGCTCCAGGCCAGAATGAAGGCAGAAAGGTGGCTCTAGCCAGAGTGAAGGTGGTGCCAGCTGCCAGGGAAAGGAAGACCCATTCTTGCACGAATCTTCATGCATCAAGCCTCTAGTTGTTCCTGTAACAAATTACCACAAACTAAGTGGCTTTAAACCGCATGAATTTATTATGTCACAGTTCTATAGGTCAGAAGTCCAATATGAGTGTTATAGCACCAAACAAGGTGTTGACAAGACTGGATCTTTCTGGGGGCTGCTAAAGAGGATGTATTCCTTGCCCCTTCCTGCCTCTAGAGACTACTGGCATCTCTTGTCTTGTGGCCACATCATTCTAATTTATATTTCCATTGTTACAGTGCCTTCTCCCCCTCTGATTTCTTGCCTCCCTCTTCTAAGACCTTTGTGATTATATAGGCTCTCCAAGATAATCCAGATAGTATCTTCATCTCAAAATCCTTAATCATATCTGCAAAGTCCCTTTTATCATATAAAGTAACATATTCACATGTTGCAGAAATGAAGATATTGACATCTTTGGTAGACCATTATTTAGCCTACCACAGACCACAATTAAGCTTTCTTAAATTCCGCATTCTAAGAAGGCTTTAAGCCTAGAGTGATGGGACCTCAGCAAAAAGAAACTGGAGATACATTATCAGAATTAGGAGTGGAAGAACATTCTTTAATAGCCATCCAGAAGAGAAACTTCAACTTTGTTAAAGAAAGCAGAGGTAAGAGGTCACCAAATAATAAAGAAGTCAACTCAAGAGTAAGGTTTAAATACATGCCAAACAGGTACATCAAAGTCAAGCCACAATGAGACCTTTCAAGTAAGATTTTTCTTATTCCTTATTTCTGATCCTTTGCCCATTATGACCCAAAGAGTTCACAACAAGTAGCTAACAAATTGGGGAAAGGGAAAAAGGTGATACACAATGAGAACAAGAAGAAAAGGTGAAAATATGTCCCCCTTTTCCAATACAGTTAAATTTGAAACAGACCACTCTCAGGAAAGGGAGAAGCTATAACTTCAAATTAAATCAGAATATTAACTATTACCTAGGCTATGACATTGTAATTACCGAAAAGAGACAATTCTTATGGCAAATGTGATCAGGGAATTTTTAATTATCCCAGAGCTTTAGAACCTGCCAAAATTTCATCCAGTGGCAAGGAAAAATCCAAACCACCAAACAGGTTTGAGCAGGCAGTGAGGGAAATGGAAAGAATGCAGTTGTTTCATAAATTTACTTTATGGAGTTCCACTTTTTCAGTGTTACTGTTACATAACCTTGTAGCAAAAGGAAATGTAAAGGAAGCTCACAATTATGTACAGGTCTGTGTAACTGTCCTCTAATTTGCCAATGCCTTGGGTCTCTGTGGCCAAGGTTGGCATTTGCTGCTGAAGACAGAGATTAGTGAATTCTAAATTGTTGTCTTTTAGCATGGTCAGGTCCTTGCTACTTATTAGGCTCCACCATGGCATTTGTTAACACAATGGACACCCAGATGTTTGGCTCTTGTTTAACATTTGGTCCTCAGCCCAGGCTAACCACTCCACAATGCTCATCTAGAGAGCTACTTAACTCCAGCCACTGAACTCCCTCTGGCAAACTCCCCAGCCAGACTCTCAGCTAACTTACATATGTTCCTCCTAGTAGGGTCATAAAGAAACTTCTTATTCTAGCTCTATAAAGGAAGAGAGAAAAAGAGCCCAGGAACAGGCCAGCTATATAATTTATGGATTGAATACAATATGAAAATGTGAGATTCCTTGTTCAAAAATGAAGAACTTCAAGATAATGAGAGCAGAGCTTTAAGTCAAGTGCAAGGGCCCTTCTGAGCATAGGGCCTTGTGTGACTGTCCAGGAGCACTAAATTATTTCTGTCTAAGCTAAGGTTACCAGATTTAAAGCAGTGCACCATTGACTGGGGGGGATTCTTTTTTTTCTTTTTTTATTATTATTTAAAATATTACAAAGAGTAATCAGGACTTTTTTAAAACACCGCGGGATGCAGGACAAACTGTTAAAAATCAGGACTGTCCCACCAAAAGCGGGATGTCTGGTCACGTTTGTCTAAGCATATTTACACTGGTGTGGCCTTTCTCAGCCAAGGAAGTGAAAGGCAACACAATTTCCTGAAAAAGTGGGGGTGAGGGGATAGTCAAAAATATCAGCTGAATATTCTTAAACTATTATCCCAAGTGACAAACATCTCAGCTCTATATAGCACTTTATAGTTTGGGGATTTGCAAAGTGCTTTTATATCTATAATCTCATTTGTTATTTGTAGCATCCTTGAACAGTAGGTAGGCATAAGGCCCAAGTTTACATTTGAGGATTTAAGGTCTAAAGAAGGTAAAGGATTCACCCAATAATATATAATTAAAAAGAAGTTAGGATGATATTCAAATCCAGATGGGCCTAACTCCAAATGTAGCTTTATAAAGTTACTAGGGGTCTGATGCATGAAATTCGTGCACTGGGGGGGGGGGATCCTCAGCCCAGCCTGCCCACTCTCACATATTGGGAGCCCTCAGGGGGTGTCCTACTGACAGCTTAGTCTCGCTCCCTGATCCCCTTGGGGAGCGGGCCTAAGCTGCAGTCTAGCCTCCCTTTGTGGGAGGCAACTAGGTTAATCAGGGAAAGCCACCAGCCCCATCACCCCACTGCTGCAGCTACTGCCAGTCACCATAGCCACCAAGGTGTTTTCATCAACACAGACTCCAGTCCCTTCACCATGAAAAAATGACAACTTTCTTTAGGCATTTTCAAGATGTCTTTCATAGGATATGACATTTCTTTCTTACTTTCTTTTTTATCTTCACCTGAGGATATGTTTCCATTGATTTTTAGAGAATGTGGCAGAGAAGGGAAAAACAGAGAGAAACATCAAAGTGAGAGGAACACTTTGATTGGTGCCTGCTGCATATGCCCTGACCTGGGCCCTGGCCAAGGAGAATCCTGCAACCTAGGTATATGCCCTTGGTCAGAATTGAACCCAGACCCTTCAGTTCACAGGGCCAGGCATTATGCACTGAGCCAAACTGGCCAGGGCAGGATATGGCATTTCTTAGCCCTCTAGCAGTAGACCTTCATTTTTTTTTCTCCAGGAGTGTGGTGGAAAATCCCTGGATCACCTTTAGGGATTCTTATTACCCAAGTTACTAAGAATACTACCAGTGGCATATGAGGAGCTTAGCCAATGAGTGGTAGGAAAAGGTTTTTCCTCTATAGTTCACTCTGATCATCAGCTCCATCCCTGCCCCTCCAATCCCAGCTCCTCCCCTACCCAGACCTATAACCTCTGGCTGAGGAATAAGGCCTGGGCAGGGAACCCCCAAACCCCTCCAATCACCAGCTACACAGAGCCCAGGCCTCTGAAATCACTGGCTCTGATCCTGCCCCCTGCCATTGCTGGCTCTGCCCTTGCCCAATTGGGAGCCTCTGGCCAAGGCTGCATGCATGGGCAGGGAGGGGACCCCCAGACCACTGCCTTGCCAGCTCCACCATTACCCAGACCCCTGTGATCGCAGGCTCCGTCCCTGCCCCTCTGATCGCTGGCTCTGTAGAGCCCAGGCTCCTGCAATCTCTGGCATTGCCCTTGCCTAGGCCTGAGGTCTCTGGCCCAGGCCTTATGCCTGGGTAGGGCACCCTCATACCCCTCCGATCACCAGCTCTGCCCCTACCCCCTCCAATCACCGGCTCTACCTTTGCCCATGCCTGAGGCCTCTGGCGAAGGCCTCTGGCTTGGGCAGAGGACCCCAAGCCCCCTCTGATTGCTTGTTTTGCCCCTCAGGCCCCCTGCCTCCCTCACCACCTGCCTGGCTATCAGGCCTGACCACTTCAGTGGCGGGGCTGATCTGGACTGGGCACCTCCATCTTGTGTCTATGGGCATCACCATCTTGTGGCTTTTGGGACGGCCATCTTTGTCACAGAGTGATGCCTAATTTGCATATTACCCTTTTATTGGATAGTATGTGTCTATGGGGGCCTCCATCTTGTGGCCATGGGGGTGGCCATCTTGTGGCTATGGGCGCTGCCATCTTGTTGCCATGGGGGAAGCCATCTTTGTCATGGAGTGATGCCTAATTTGCATATTACTCTTTTATTAGATAGGATAACATCTTTATCTTTCTTAATCATCAGATTCATAAGATTCTTATTATAAGAACCAGGAATTATCTGTTTGCGTTTCCATCTTCTCATAACACATAGCCCATTCAGCCCATAGTGGTTGTGTTTGTGAAGGCAGACTTGTTTCCTCTCTCATCATGCTCTTCCTCTTAATATCTCCATTCTCCTTTTTCTCCTCCTCCACTGCTGCCACCACTCCCTCATACATACACACAGTGTCAGAGACGAAGTTAGAGACTTGGTCAGTGCAATTCAACTGCCACTCAACATGGATAATAGTCAGGATCAGTTTCCAGAAAAAGACTAGGGAGACCCCAAATGGATATTTTGGTGGTTGGGCAGTGATACAGGAAAATATCCCTCCCCAATATACTCTTTCCACTGAAAGAATGATGCCCAAAAATCTCCTAAGGAGGCTTTCTTTTGGGCTTTGTCAGCTTATTTAAATGCAAATGTATTAGCATAGTGATATGTTAAGCCATTAACTTATTCAGACTTTACTATGAACATGTTTCCAATTTCTTTATAAGACCAAGTTTTGTCAGGGTATAGAAATCATGTGAGGTTTCCAAATAAGCAAAAGAGAAAACAAGCAG
>PVJC01037027.1:0-17428 GCA_004026665.1 Murina feae | reverse complement strand
CAGGCTCCCACCTCAGCTGCCCGGGAGGCTGGGCGGGCCCCGTGCGGCCTGGAGCAAGCGCCCCCGCCTCGCTTAGCCTCGCTCTTCCCTCTAGAAGTCCTGCCTCCTCAGGGGCATCGGCGAGCTGAGGAGACAGCGGGCCAAGGGCCGGATACACCAGGCTGTGCGCACGCGGGGCCCCGAGCAGCGTGCAGGGGAGGGACCCAGGGCACACCACCTCCCCGGGGGACACGCAGAGTCGTCAAACCCTCGTTCTGTCGTGAGCACCAGGGCTCAGACAGGAGGCACAGTCGTGTGGACCCTGAGCCAGGCCCCAGGCCCCCGGGCAGGCCCACGGCCGCCTGTGGCAGCCCAGCCGCCCCGCGTGGACACCAGCGGCTCCGAGAGCCCTGCAGGGCTGGAGGCGCAGACCGCCCTCCCTCGGCTGGTGCGTCCGCCAGAGCGGGGTGGTCTCAGGAGCAGCGGCTGGCCACCCTAAGCCCACGCTGTGCAGAGGGACTTAACTGAGCTCTCCTCCTCTGAGCAAGTGCCCGCCACGGTGCCAGCAAAGATCCAGTGCCCCCGGAGCCGGGGCAGGGCCAGGGCACAGTGCAGAGCTGGGTGCTCCCTGTGCGCCCAGGCCCGGGCCCTGGGTCAGCGCCCAGAGCAGGTGGCCTGAGCTTCCAGCCTAGGTCAGGCGCCCTCGGTCTTTTGGCTTCTGGGGTCTCACCTGGTGACACCGTGTCCTGGCTGTGCCCAGGAGGGTAGAGTGAGCACGCACCAAACTCTGAATGTCTGGGACATATGTGACCTTCTCCCTCGCTGCACCCAGAGCAGGAGCCGCAGATCCAGCGGGCGACACCCTGACCCCTCGGGGTTGTGCAAAGGGGCAGCAAAGAGCTTGGGAGCCGGACAGACCCTCCCTGAAACCCTGACTCTACCCCTCAAGTGCTGTGGGGTGTCGGGAAATAAACCCTCGCTCTCTAACCTCATTCTCTGACTCCCTGCGGGTTAATCATGGCACCTGCCTCCTGAGCTTGGGGCCAGGGCTGCGGGGGAGCCCAGGAAGCTCTGTGCAGTGAGAAGGGGGGTGCGTCGGGCTTATCACCGCTGCTCAGGGCCAGGGGTTCTCACTGGGCTGCAGAAGAGCTCTCGGTCCCAGAGGCGCTCCGCTCCGCCTGCAGGAAGGTTAGGAAAGCGGCGAGGGGTGCTCCCTGAGGGGGTAAAGCGGCAGCTCATCCTGTCAGCCAGGCAGCAGAGGAACACAGACCCGGGAGGCAGCAGGCGGAAGGCAAAACCAACAACGCGAAACAGCAGCCTCTCCTGGGTCTTGCAGCCCCAGAGGAGAGCGCCTCCTCTGAGAGCCGCACTTGACCGTGGCCGCACTCTCACAGCCACCAGATGTTCTCACGCCCCGGCCGGTGCACCACCCTCTGTGCAGACGGGGACGCTGAGCCCCCGAGGTCGCACCGCAGGGCTCAGCCAGCTCTTGGGCCTCCAGGCCCAGCGTGGCTCCTCGTTTTGTTTAATCCTCACCCGAGGACGTTTTCCATTGGTGTTAGAGCGAGTGGCAGAGAGAGGGAGAGACAGAGAGAAACATCGATGTGAGAGAAGCACATTGATTGGTTGCCTCCTGCACGCGCCCCAACCAGGGCCCTGGCTGAGGAGGAACCCACACCCGGGCATGTGCCCTTGACCAGAATCGAACCCAAGACCCTTCAGTCCACAGGCTGATGCTCTATCCACTGAGCTACACTGGCTAGGGCACATGTGTCCTCCTTTCTCACAGGCCTGTGTCGGCCGTGGAGGTGCGAGGCGAGGGGGCTCTGTCTACATTTCTCCCTCCTTCCCCCCCTCCCCCCGCTCCCCCGTGCGCGCACACACACAGAGCATCTCACTCAACTCCTCAGCCATCTGCAGGCCTGGCCCCGGCTCTGTCACACACAGTGCGCGTCCAGGAAGCTCAGCCCCCTCTGCCCCCCTGCCCTCGCCTTCCAGTCAAGGTCATCCTGGACAAGCACTACTTCCTCTGTGGGCGGGCCCTCCACTTCATCCCCCGGCGGCAGGTGTGCGACGGCCGGCAGGACTGCGCCTCCGGGGACGACGAGCGAGTCTGCGTGGAGAGCTTTCCTGAGGGGCCCCGGGTGCCAGGTGAGGCAGGGGGTGAGGGCCAGGGCGGGGCTCAGAGGGACATCCGCACGGCTCCACGGACCCGCGTGGCAGCATCTGCCCCCTGTCAGCTTGCACCCCGTCGTAAGGCTCTTGGCAGCAGGACCCCGTGCTCGGCGAACACTCAGCGAGCCTGTGGACCGATGGGAGCCAGAGGAAACAGAATGTGCCCCCGCGCTGCCCACCTCCGCCCTGCCCCGTGGCACGGAGGTGGGGGCTGGATCAGGTGACCTGGGGGATGCCCTCCTCTCTGCTGCTTCCAGAGGAGAGAAACTCTGTGAGGCCACGTGCCCTCCTGTCCCTCAGACACGTGTTTCACAGCTGCTGTGTGCCAGGACGGAGCCGGGCCCGCAAAGGAATATGAGAAACCCATGCTCTTCCGCACACTGGGCCCCGGAGAGGACGTAGCCCAGGACCTGGGTGACGGAGGCTGTTTTGTTTTTTTTAATGTTTTTATTGATTTCAGAGAGGAAGGGAGAGGGAGGGAGAGGGAGAAACATCGAGGATGAGAGAGAATCAGGGATCGGCTGCCTCCTGCACGCCCCCTACTGGGGATCGAGCCCACAACCCGGGCCTGTGCCCAGACCGGGTGTCCCGACCAGAAGTTGAACCGGGACCTCTTGTTTCATAGTTCAACGCTAAACCCCTGAGCCAGGCCGACGGGTGGAGACGGGGCTTTTGAGGAGCGGGCTGAGTGACGTCCTGTGCATTTGGGTTTTTATAAATCAGAAAGCGAACGCCTCTGGGCACCCACCACGCCACGGCCTCGGTCCTCGCTCACGCTCCCCTCGGACCCTGAGGTCCCTCGCTGAAGAGTCCCCGTGGGTAGGGTTGTGTAATGCATCATCAAAGCTGGTCCCTCCAGGGCCGAAGGCGGAGCTGCTAATCATGACGCCAGGCAGCAGGCACAGTGGAGGGGGGCCCAGGGCATCTGGTCAACGCGGGCTCAGCCCAGCCAAGGCAGAGGCGGAGCCACCTTGGAGGCCGGAGGGCTGGTGTTCTGTGATGCCCAGGGCAGGGTGGGTGGGAGATGGATGGTGAGTCCTCACGGCTGACCCAGTTTCCCCCCTGCAGTCCGCCTCTCCAGCGACAGGTCCACCCTCCAGCTGCTGGACCCGGCCACGGGGACCTGGGCCTCTGCCTGCTTTGACGGCTTCACGGGAGCCCTGGCCCAGACCGCCTGTGGGCTGATGGGCTTTCACAGGTACCCTGCCCAGCCTCCAAGGCGGCCACCTCCCCCCTGGGACCTCCCTCCCCCCCAGGGGTCCACGTCCGGCTGTCTTCCTTCTCGCCTGCTTTCCTGAAAGCCCTGGTGTGGGGCAGACAGACGGCCTCCTCCCAGCACGGACAGGCCTTGGTTCAGGCTACGAAGACTTGGCTCACTCAGGAGCCGCCGGGAAGAGCAGGGCCAGCCTCGTGGGGTGAAGGTGAGGTGCCAGGGGGAGTCGCGCCCACACGCCCCAGCTCCCTGGCAGCCTCCCCTATCCTTCACTCCCAGCCTCACCCCTTATCCTGCACCCCATTCCCCGCCCCCTCCAAAAGGCAGTCCTCTGGTCAGATTTGGTCTGAACAGACTCAGTTTCCTTGGGGTCCCGTCAGCAATCCCTGCTCTCTCAGCAAATTCAAAAGTGATGGGTGGTGAAGGATGTAATTATAAGGGTGACAAGCATTATATACTTATACTCATCTGATCTTGGCAAAAGCCAAAAAGTATTACTATATCTATTTTAAATTTATTTTTAATCGATTTCAGAGGGGAAGGTAGAGGGAGAGAGAGAGAGGAACATCGATGATGAGAGAGAATCATTGATCGGCTGCCTCCTGCACACCCCTAACTGGGGATCGAGCCTGCAACCTGGGCATGTGCCCTGACCAGGAATCAAACCATGACTTCCTGGTTTATAGATTTGTGTGTGTGTGTGGTTTTTTTTAATATCATTTGTTTTATTTATTTATTTATTATACATTGTTACTGATTTCAGAGAGGAAGGGAGAGGGAGAGATAGAAACATCAATGATGAGAGAGAATCATTGATCAGCTGCCTCCTGCACGCCCCACACTGGGGATCGAGCCTGCAACCTGGACATGTATCCTGACTGGAATCAGACCCGGGACCCATCAGTCCACAGGCTGAAGCTCTATCCACTGAGCCAAACCAGCTAGGGCTGGTTTATAAGTTGATGCTTAACCACTGAGCCACGCCGGCCGGCCTATTATATCTGTTTTAGAAACAGGTTTGGAGAAAGTAAGTGACTTCCTGGGTAGTAGCTGGGAGGCAGCGGCTGGGGTCTGTGCCCAGGCCCCTAGTCTCTGGGCTCAGGAGTTCTAGCAGGCTGGCTGTTTCCTCTGCCCGATGTGCCATCTGTAACGGGAGGGAGAGTGGGCCCCTCTGAGGGCCTCGCCGCAGAGACCAGAGGTCCAGGCACTCAGCCACGGAGTGGGATGGCCTCTCCCTGACAGGCCCCCAACGTCCCGATTCTGAGAAACCGCACCCAGAGACAGGCAGGAATGACGGCTGCCAGGCCCACCTCCCACCAACCGCAGCACTCTCCCTCCGTCCCCCGAGCAGCCTCACGGTTCCTCTCCGATGGGTGCTCCAGGCAGCCTTTCCTAACCCTTCAGACCTGCGGGCCCGCACGCAGGGTGCCAGGCTTCTGCTGGTCTCGGCCCCCAGGGGGGCGACTCCCAGCGCCTCTGGAGAGGAAAGCTCACCACTGGCTTCCTGTCATTTTGAGGAGGCTGGGAAGGCAAGGCCACGACAGCATTGGACCTGGAGTGGCATCCTGGGAGGCGGGGCCTCCCTCAGGACCATCCGCGCTGACCAAGGCCCCTGCCCCCTGCAGCACCCACGATGCAGTCCCAGCTGCCCTTTCTCCTGAGGGATGCGCTGTTCCCACTCTCTGGTTCTAAACTCCTGCCCTAACTCGCATGTCTCTCTCTTGCCCGACGTGAGCAGCAAACCCACCTTCCAAGCCGTGAAGATCGGTCCAGACCAAGAGCTGGACGTGGTTGTCATCACAGCAGCCAGCCAGGAGCTTCAGGTGCAGAACCACAGCGGGTGAGTGAGGGGCCAGCCCTACCCCTGACGCTCACACCCGGGGTGCACCAGCCCGCCCCGGCAGATGCGGCGAGGGGGTGTGCGCCCACAACAGGAAGAGGCAGATAGCGAGGGTGGGAGAGCCACAGTTCTGAGGTTGTCCATGTTGACTCTCTTTTTATTTCATTTTTTAAAATGTGTTTTTATTGATTTCAGAGAGGCAGGGAGAGGGAGAGAGAGAGAAACATCAATGATGAGAGCGAATCATTGATCAGCTGCCTCCTGCACGCCCCCACCCCACATGGGGATCAAGCCCACAACCCAGGCATGTGCCCTGACCAAGAATCGAACGTGACCTCCAGTTCAGAGGTCAGCACTCAACCCCTGAGCCTCACTGGTCAGGCCTGACTCTTTTTAAATCGATGGGCAGCTGGATAGAATGTGTGTCTACACTTTGGTGGCCTTCCCATCAGCCAACGAGTAAAGCCATTTCTCTTCCCATCACTTCCTCCTATTCCCCAGGCCACTGGGCCTTCCCCTCACGCACAGGCCAGCCCCTGGCAGACCCCGCAGCGGCTGGTCCCCACGCCTCACCCAGAGCCAGAGCCACGTCTGACAGCCTCCAGGGCAGCAGGCGGGTCCGGGAGGAGGCTGGCTGCTTAGCCTTCGGGCCCGCTGCCCAGCTATTTATGTATTGAGGAGCAAGTCTTGCAACGGACAGGCCAGGAGCAGGGCGGGCTGCTGGAGTCCCTCACAATCCCATCCTTCTCGGGCGAGGCAGCCTCCAGCAGGTGCTGTCCCGGCTCTGCCTCCTACTCGCGGCGGCTGGGAGTCGCATGGGCTCTGCCCGGGGCCCAGCCGGTCCTGGACGCTTGTCACTGGGGAGGTCGAGTCCAATCAGGTTAACTCGAAGGGAACTGTGGCAGCTCCCCAGCCTGGGAGGGGCTGGAGTCAGTGTGTCCAGGAGGCCAGGGCCACCTCCCAGCAGAGCAGGCACAGACAGCTGCCGTGTCTCCCGCAGCCCCTGCCTCTCGGGCGCCCTGGTCTCCCTGCGCTGCCTGGGTGAGTACTCCTTGTGGAGGGCGGAGGGCGGAGGGCAGGGGCTGGCACGAAAGAGGACCTGGTGCTGGTCCTAAACCTCTCAGACCCCGAGCCTCCTCTCTGGGCCTGGGGAGGGTCCGCATTGTCTGTCTGTCTGTCCATCACTCCCAGCTCCCTGAGGCACAGCGGGCACTTGTGGACGTGAGCTGAGATTATTTGGGAAAATGGGGAGGAGCTAGTGGCGCACAGGCAGGGCCGCCTTGGACAGACAGGGAGGACTGGCTGCGCAGGGACTTCCAGCGCCGGATGGGCCACGGGAGACTTACGGGGGGCCATGGGCGGCTGCGGGGGCCGAAACCTGCCCGCACGCGGAGGGGCGCGGGGCTTTGCCTGGAGCAGGAGGCAGGCACACAGCGCTGTCCACTGTTCGAGGGCAATAGTGTTTGAAGGCCCTGGGCAGCGGGCCCAGGAGGGCGGCCTGTCCATGAGAGCCACGGGGGGAGCCACCTGGGGGGGCTGCGAGTGCAGAGCTGCATGCAGTCACTGACTGAAGGGGCTGGGAACAGGGAGGGGACGGAAGGTTCTGGGGTCCGAGTGGGTCCCTGGAAAAGCTAGGAGGTGGTGAGAGAGGGGCCTCGCTCAGGGGGAGGGGCTTGGAGAAGGTGAGCTTACGGGGGGAGAGCCGGGTTTCGAACCTTTCTGCCCACGTCCAGCTCCCAGCTGGACGGCCGGGCGGGGCCGTGGGGATGCGACCTGGGCGGGACCCCTCGTTCCGCATCCCCGTTCAGTGTGAAGGTCATAAACTGCCTGCACAGGGGACATGCATGTGCACAGTGAGACCAAGCGCATGCAGCGCTCACAAAGAAGGCGAGGGGCTTGGGGAGCCCCAGTCTGGGGCCCTCTCCACCACGCTGGCCCATCCAGCCTCCCTGAGCCCGGCCCTGCTCTTCCCCCGAGCCCAGCCTGCGGGGACAGCCCGAAGGCCCCGCGCGTGGTGGGCGGGCAGCAGGCCTCCGTGGAGTCCTGGCCGTGGCAGGTCAGCATCCAGTACCACCAGCAGCACGTGTGCGGCGGGAGCATCCTGGACCCGCACTGGGTCCTCACGGCGGCCCACTGCTTCAGGTAAGCCCGGGCCTGCCTCTGCCCTTCAAGGCTGTGTCCTAGGGTGTGACCACCCGGGGAGACGCCGGACACAAGGTCCTCTGTGAAACGCGGCCTGAGCAGAGGGTGGGGGTCACCGAGCTTGATCGGGTGAGAAGCATCAGAAACCCATGTCCTCAGCCCACCCTGTCATGCAGCCCATGAAGGCTCCTCCCACCTGCCCAGCGCGAGAACCCTCTCCCTCTTTCCTGGTCTTCCAGGAAGGGGTCCTGGCGTCTGGAACCCTGCCGCTCCCTCGCTGTGTTCAGACACGTAACAACAGGCCAACAAGCATAGATTTCCTCCCAGGCCAGCCCAAGCCTTTACTTCATTCATTCATTCATTCATTCATTCATTCATTCTGCATCTGAGGAGTTCCTACAAGGTACCAAACCATAGACTATGTGTCCATGGACGTTAGCCCCATTCTTGCCTTAGAGGAATCACAGGCTAGACCACTGATCTTTATATATATTCCTGACTCAGAGAGGAGGGAAGAGAGAGGGAGGGAGAAACATCCATGAGGAGGAAGAATCATGGGTCGGCTGCCTCCTGTACACCCCACACTGGGGATCGAGCCCACAACCTGGGCATGTGCAGTCCGACGCTCTATCCGCTGAGCCAACCGGCCAGGGCTAGGCCAATTTCTTAAGCTTTTTTGAGAATCTGACAAAAGCTGTAAACCTCTCCTGAGAGACCATCCCTAAGCTGTGTCTGGTATCAGAAGGAAGAAAGCAGCTGCCCACAGGCAGGTGCCATCATGAGTGGCTGTAACAGGAGGCGTTGGGGAAGGCCCCGCGCCTGGCCTGGAGGCAGCCCTCCCCAACCCTCCGGCTGGAAGTTTGCTTGGGCAGGTTTACCTGGGAAAAGGAACACATTCCCTTTTAGATCTGGCCTCAGACCCTCCCTTCTCCAGCACCCCTGCCCGCACCATCCTTACCCCCTGAGGCAGGCACCTCGAGCTCCCACCCCCAGAGCCCGGTGGTTGGCAAAGCCCCTTCCTGCTTGGCTCTGCCCCAGGAAATATCTCGATGTGCCCGGCTGGAAGGTGAGGGTCGGCTCAGACAGACTGGGCAGCTTCCCTGCCCTGCCTGTGGCCAAGATCTTCGTCACCGAGCACAATGCCACGTCCCCCAAAGAGAAGGACATCGCTCTGGTGAAGCTGCAGGACCCCCTCACACTCTCAGGTGAGTGACAGCACCTGGGCAGAGAGAGTCCTTAGCTCAGGTCCATTCCCGCTCGGCCGCGCACTGACTAAGTGGTCTTGAGCTCATCACTTCTCTAAGGCCCCAGCTGCCATCTGTCCCCAGCAGATCTGCCAGCCTAGCATCCTGGATGTCAGGAGGCTCAGGTGAGGCCAGCGGACACCCCACTCTCCCCACCAGCGCTCCCGGGGCGGCACCTTAACCGAGGGTCACAGGCCCTTCCAGTCATGGAGATGTGAGGTCACAGTCCATCCTCCACCCCCAGCCGATGCCAAGAGCCTCGCACTATCCCTGCCAAGGGGTCCGTGTGCCCATTTGCTCTCCCACAGGGTAGGGAACTCACCGGTGGCAAGGCCGTCCCAGAACCTCATGCGGTTCTGTTGTAAGACTCATGCTTATGTAGGACAGTATTTCATTTGTTTTAATATATTTTTACTAGAGGCCCGGGGCACAAAAATTTGTGCACTCAGGGGGTCCCTCAGCCCAGCCTGTGCCCTCTCGCATTCTGGGACCCCTCAGGGGATGTCTACCTGATGGCTTAGTCCCACTCCCTGGGTGATCAGGCCTAAGATGGCAGTCAGACATCCCTCTGGCAACCCAGGGGCCCTCGGGGTATGTACATTTGCCAGCAGAGAGCAGGTCTAAGCTGCAGTCAGACATCCTTAGCTCTGCTGAGGAAGCGGGAGAGGCTCCCACCACCACCGCTGTACTGGCAGCTGTCAGCCTGGCTTGTGGCTGAGCAGAGCTCCCCCTGTGGGAGTGCAATGACCACCGGGGGCAGCTCCTGCATTGAGTGTCTGCCCCCTGGTGGTCAGTGTGTGTCATAGTGACCAGTCATTCCCAGTCGTTCTGCTATTAGGGTCAATTTTCATATTACCCTTTTATTATATAGGATAGAGGCCTGGTGTATAAGTGGGGGCCGGCTGGTTTGCCCTGAAGGGTGTCCCGGATCAGGGTGGGGGTCCCGCTGAGGTTCCTGGCCAGCCTGGGTGAGGGGCTGATGGCCATTTGCAGGCTGGCCACATCCCCTTCAGGGTGGGGGGTCCTGCTGGGGTGCCTGGCCAGCCTGGCTGAGAGGCTGAGTGCTGTTTGCAGGCTGGGCACAGCCCCCAGTGAGGCTGGCTGGAAGCAGGTATCTGGGGTTTACTTATCTTCTATAATTGAAACTTTGTTGCCTTGAACAGAGGCCACAGCCTGCCTAGGCAGGCAGCTTCCTCCATCGCCAGGGCAATGGAGCCTCCTGTTTGCTCTAGCTCTGTGGCTGCCAGTACCATCTTGGTTGGGTAATTTGCATATAGTCGCTCTGATTGGCTGGTGGGCATGGCTTGGGGTGTAGCAGAGTGACACAATTAGCATATTACTCTTTTATTAGATTAGATTGATTTCTGAGAGGAAGGGAGAGGGAGAGAAACATCAATGATGAGAGAGAATCATTGATTGGCTGCTTCCTGTATGCCCCACACTGGGGATTGAGCCTGCAACCCGGGCATGTGCCCTGATCGGGAATTGAACCCTGACTCCTGGTCATAGGTCAACACTCAACCATTGAGCACACTGGCCGGGTATAGGGCAGTGTTTAAATCAGCATTTCCAACTGTGGGTTCCACAGGACATGGGTCCCTTGGGAAAAAGAAGGGTTCCTTCTCAAATAAGTTTGGGAAACATTTTTATAACTTTAGTTCTTTCTGGAGCATTTTAGTATACTAGATAGGAGACATTTAAAAAATTTTTTAAATAATTTGTTTTATTGTTTTTAACCCACATTTTCTCAACTTATTTGACTATAGAACCCTTTTTCTCCTTCCACTTCCATCGTGTGGACTGTGCATTACAGAGGCTTAATTAAGCCCAGGGCCTCCTCACATGGGTCCCCTTCCTCTCTGTTCCCCTCAGGCCTCGTCAGGCCCATCTGCCTGCCCTTCTCGGATGAGGAGCTCCCTCCGGCCACCCCACTGTGGGTCATCGGATGGGGCTTTACAGAACAGGGAGCAGGTGAGTCCTGGGCTCAGGGCGGCAGTGTTCAGAGGGGTGGGAAGGGGGGCCATCTGTCAGGGTGCCTGGTGACCAGGAGCATCACCTGAGCTGGGGGCCAAGGCAGGGACAAGGACGAAAAGTGAGTGTGTCTCTGCCTCCAGGGAAGATGTCTGACAAGCTGCTGCAGGCGTCGGTCCAGGTCATCGAGAGGGCGCGGTGCAACGCCGAGGACGCATACCAGGGGGAGGTCACCACGGAGATGCTGTGTGCGGGCGTCCTGCAGGGCGGCGTGGACACCTGCCAGGTGAGCCTCCACGGATCAGAGGGAACCCATGGGTAGGAATGTGGGTCCTAGAGAGACAAGGAAGCCAGGAGCTGAGTGCACACAGGACGTCTCGCACGAGGAAGGCCTCCACGTGTGCGGGCAGAAGGAAGGGAGGGAGGTGGCCGTCGGAAAACGACCCAGGGATGGATGGACAGGTGGATGGGGACGAGCAGAAGGGTGTTAAGCAGATCCGTATTTGACAGCCTCCCACCCACCCCACGTCCCATCATCCATGGAGTACGAGCCCCTGAGGGCAGGAATTCCGCCCGTTTCTCTGTCCTCAGCTACTGCACGGCCCTCGGGAGCCCCCTCATGCTGGTGGGCCCGGCGCTGTGTCCCACCCGCCCTGCAGGGACCAACCCTGGCCATGTCTCACTTTCCTCCCCCAGAGACTCTTCCAAGACACTCTCATTAAAACCCCTCACCCTGATATGGCTGGTGTGGCTCAGTGGATAGAGCATAAGTGGACAACCTGTGGACCAAAGGGTCCCGGGTCTGAGTCCAATCAAGAGCACGTACCTCGGCTGCAGGCTCCACCCTAGTCCAGCCCCTGGTCAGGGCTCGTACAGAAGGCAACTAATCAATGTCTCTCTCACATCAATGTTTCTCTCTGTCTTTCCCTCTCTCTTCCACTCTCTCTAAAAATCAATGGAAAAATAACCTCGGGTGAGGATCCTATATAACAAAGAGGTAATATGCAAATTGACCATCACTCCAATACACAAGATGGCTGTCCCCATGTGGACACAAGATGGCCTGCAGGGAAGGGCAGTTGGAGGCAACCAGGCTGGCAGGGGAGGGCAGTTAGGGGTGATCAGGCCTGCAGGGGAGGGAAATTAGGGGTGACTGGCAGACAGAAGCAGTTAGGGACAATCAGGCAGGCAGGCAGGTGAGTAGTCAGGAGCCAGCAGTCCTGGATGGTGAGAGGGATGTCTGTCTGCCTGTTTAGGCCTGATCCTGACGGCTCCCAGATTGGAAAGGGTGCAGGCTGGGCTGAGGGACACACACACACACACCCTGCATGAATTTCATGCACTGGGCCTCTAGTTTAAAAAAGTAATAAATAAATACGTAAACAAATAAATAAACCCCCACTGCTCCGTTCTCTCACTCAAGAGTACGTCTCCACCACCTCTTAACTAGACGAGGTCTGGGCGTTGCCTTCCCTGGAGAGGCGCACAGTGGGGAGGGGTGTGGACAGGAGATTGGCCACCAAGTGACTGGGTTTTGCAGGAAGAGACCTCAAGGGCTATAGGAGCTGAACAGGCAGACACCCAAGTAGGTGCACTTGTTATTCTCTGACACTTTCGTCTGCCTTGTGTGCTTACCCCTCTCTCCCCCTCCCTCCCTCCCTTTCTCTCCCTCTCTCCCTCTCTCTCTCTCTCTCTCTCTCTCTCTCTCTCTCTCTCTCTCTCTCTCTCTCTCCCTCTCTCTCTCTTTCTCGCCCTCCATTTGATTTTAAGCTCCCCGAAGCTCTTCTCATGGGTGGAACCCAATTGCCTAGAACATGCGAAAAGGAGATAGCCATGCTGTCGGTTCAGTATGAGCGATGCTATATGAAAGGAAGATAACCAGCTTCCTTGCTGCAGGGCCCCTTAGCGCCTTCAGCCTGGTGTGAGGTGTGGATCTCTGCAGGCGGGGGCCCTGGGCACACCCACAACTCACTTGACCTTCAACTGAACCCTTTGCCCTCAAAGAAAAGGACGCTCTAGGCTCAGGGACAGTGCGAGCAGAGAGAGGCAGGACACTGGGCGCAGGGGGGGGACAGAGGGGGCACAGGGAGCGGAGGACAGGGACGCCCGCCTCCCACCCCGCCCGCCTGCCTACCCAGCAGCCCCTGCTCTGCCCTCTCCCAGGGAGACAGCGGGGGGCCCCTGATGCATCACTCCAACCTGTGGCACATCGTGGGCATCGTGAGCTGGGGCCACGGCTGTGGGGGCCCGAGCACCCCGGGAGTGTACACCAAGGTCGCGGCCTATCTCAACTGGATCCACAGTGTCCTCCAGGTGAGCCGGGCTGCCTCGCGCCCTTCCTCCTCCTCTGCTCTCAGGCTCCATCCCGATGGCACCGAGGCAGCTTCCACCCCCCAGTGTTGCCCCACCAGGGAGTGAGCCTGGGCTTCCCACCACTGAGGGCTGAGAGGCCTCGGCTCCGAGATGCCCTGCAACGCCCATGCGTTAGAGTGTGGGCTGCGCCCAGCTGCCTCGCCAGAGAACAGCTTCCATCCCATGGGGGGGGGGGGCGGGGGGAGACTGAGGCCGCCCCACGGGGTAGCAGGAGGGGCGATGAGCTTCGGGAAAGGGAGGTAATTTTGCACACAGCACTGCTCTGTCGCTTTCAAATCCTGTCTCGCTCTCTCTTGGTCTCTTATTCTAGTCTGAGCCCTGACGCGCTGCCCTCTGCAGGCCTGGACCTGCTCCCACCCGGTGCTGCCCCCCACCTCGGGGACCCCGGAAGCCAGGCACCAGGCGAGCACCCCTCGGCAAGCCTCTCTGCCTACAGCCTCAGCTTGTCCCTGTGCGGCTAAGGGCCTCCCTCCCTGTCAGCGACCCTATGGCCCACAGGAGCCCCCAGAGGCGGGCAGAGCCTGCTCAGCAGCCTGGCTCGGCCACCCCTGGTGCTCCCAGCACCCCCAGGAGAGACTCCACCCCCAGGAAGTCTCGGAGGCCTTGCCAGGCCCGGAAGGAGCATCCCCACTCTGCTGAGGAGATGCAGACACTCGGGGGAGAGCTGGAGTGGAGGCAGGAGAGGGTCTGAGCGAGCCGAGCCCTCTCCACGCATCCCCACGTCTCCCAGGCAGAAACCAGCTGCGGTGGGACATGCACACCCCACCGGGCATGTGGCTCCTGTGCCTACTGCTGCTGTCACGGCCTCCTATGTGGTTGCTTTTATTAAACAGGAATGTGACATCTGACATCGTCTGACTGGGCTGCTTCATCAGAACTGAGTCGGACTATTGAGCCGCATCTTTATTTTTTTATTTAATTTTATTTTCTTTATTGTTGGAAGTATTACACATGCCCCCTTCTCCCCCGCATCAACCCCCTCCAGTCCACCCGCCCCAGGCCCTTACCTCCCCATTGTCAGTGTCCATGGGCCACGCACACACGCACACGAGGTCTTCAGTTCATTGCCTCCCCCCACCCACCCGGCCCCGCCTTCCCTCCGAGATTCCGCACTCTGCTCCCTGCTGCCACGTCTCTGGGTCCACTCTGTCCATCAGTTCATTTTGTTGATTAGATTCCACATGTGAGTGAGATCACGGGACACTCGTCTTTCTCTGACGGACTTATTTCGCTTAGCGTAATACTTTCCAGGCCCCTCCATGCTGTCTCAAAGGGTAAGAGGTCCTTCTTTTTACTGCTGCACAGTATTCCATGGGGTAAACATACCCCAGCTTTTTATCCACTCGTCTACTGATGGGCCCTTGGGCTGTTTCCAGGTCTTAGCTATTGTGGATTGTGCTGCTATGAACATAGGGGAGCAGACATGCTTTCTCAGGGGTGCTTCAGTCTCTTAGGGTATATTCCTGGACGTGGGATCACTGGTCAAATGCAGTTCCAGACTGTTCTCCATAGTGGCTCACCAGCCTGCACTCCCACCAGCAGTGTGCTAGGCTGAGCCACAGTCCTTATACTGGGAAGGGACAGGTCTTGCAGAGACAGCTGATCCTCAGAGTAGAGGACTGGGAAGAGGGAGACCAGTGGTGCAGTGTGGGAGCAGCAGCGAGCTGCAGACTAGGGGAGCCAGGCGAGCAAGCCTCCTTCTACAAGCCGCCAACCACGGCCCTCCCCCCTTCCTCCTGCCTGTGGTATCAGCCACGGGTTGTCTCCTATGACCCGGGAGGGCAATGGTGTAGACATTCAAGGGTGACATGAGATCATGGCTCCCCGGGTGGCTGGAAAGACAGATTGCACCTCTGACTCCCAACCCATCTAGAGAGCCCGGGGTGTGGTTTTTATCATCCTTTTTTTTTAAAGTAGTTTATCACCTGCCAAGCACGAGGTGGTGCCCATGCTGAGTTCTGGGAGCGAAAGATGCTTCACTCTGAGCGGGGAGCTCAGGGGCTTCTCTGGAGACCACATAGGAGTCCCAGGGTTCTGAGGACCCTCTGCGCCAGGTAACCCAGATCCTAGATGAAACACGCCTAGTCCTTAGGAAATGATAGAATCCTCAAAGATTATAGATAGATAGATAGATAGATGATATAGATATAGATATAGATATAGATATAGATGATATAGATATAGATGATATAGATATAGATATAGATGATATAGATATAGATGATATAGATATAGATATAGATATAGATATAGATATAGATATGGATATAGATATAGATATGGATATAGATATAGATATAGATATAGATATAGATATAGATATAGATATAGATATAGATATAGATATAGATATAGATATAGATATATATGAATGTGTCAGAATCGTGAGCTGAAACTAAAGTGGAGATCTGGGAGCAGCAGCGAATTAAAATCTTGGGCTGCCCCGGGACAAAGACCTATACGGAGGCCGAAGAGACTGGCGAGGCCTGGAGGAGAGGCCAGAGCGGCTGGAGAAGCTGCTGAGGCAGAGGGAGCTCAAGCTGTGCGTCGGAGGCAGCGTCCGGCTGCTCAGATAACGGCTGTGGGCACAGGAACTGCTGCCGCTTAGTGGGAAAGATGTATTAGCTCATCGGCTGGGGTGCAGCGTCCTGTCTGGGACTTCGCTGTGAAGGACTGTTTGGTCTGATGGTTATATGGCCCCTGGGCTCTTCAATAAAGGCTTTCTTGTGTACGCCCTCAACTTCTCCCGGCTGCTCCACCTGCCACCGCGTGTCTGAGAAGGTCCAGCCCCTGGCAGAGGGGCGTGGCCCCCACAGTTAGCGCAGTGGACAGGGCTTGAAAAGGAACCTGCCCTGACAGCTGGCATAGTCCAGCAGAATTCAGAAGACTGCACGGACTCGGAGCAGCTGTATTCTGGCCGCTTGGACACATGCTTTCGGTAAGTTCTTTTTCTCTTTTTTAATCTTTACCCGAGGATATCTCCCATTGATTATTAGCGAGAGTGGAAGAAAGAGGGAAAGACAGAGAGAAACATCCATGTGAGAGAAGCACATCCATTGGTTGCCACCTGCATGAGCCCCGACCCGCAACTGGGCCGGGGAGGAGCCTGCAACCAAGGTACATGCCCTTTGAGTGGAATCGAACCCAGGACCCTTTGGTTGGCAGGCTGATGCGCTACCCATTGAGCCAAACTGGCTAGGGCAGTTCTTTGAATTCTGCGAGGCTTTGGATTGGTCGTGAGTGCGATGGGCACTGTGATGCCCGCCTTCCGAGAGTTTCATCGGACGCAATCATGTTGCAGGGAGGTAACGAGCAAGCCTGGGAATTTGGTGGCTGTTTGCCTCAGTCATCACAAGGCAGAGGCGGGTCTGCCTGGCCTCCTCCCAGTGGCCTCCACACTTGCTGCTGAGCCCTTCACGGCCAGAGAGGAGAACCGCGGGAGACGGACAAGCCCCCGCGGCTGGAAGCCAGCACTGAACTGCTCGCCTGCACTCTGCTCCTGCCACCTTTAAGGAGGTGTTCCTGGGATCCTATTTCAGCCAGTAGGACTGAGGCTTTCCATCCAGTCACAGCTGCTCGGCACTGGCCAATCAGAGTGGCTCTATTCTGACCAATCGGGACAGCGCCTTTTGGACCCATCAAACTGCAAGGACTTAGAATCTTCATTTGCATGAAGACAGACCAATCAGGGGCCAGGGGCGAGGACTTCTGGCCATATAAATCAGCTCCTCACTGAGGGAGAGCACCCTTTCCTGTAAGGCTGGACCTCCCTGACTGTCCCTCCAGAGCAACTATGGGGTTGCTTTGCACTGAATAATGTTTCCCTTTCACCACACCCCAAATTGGGGGTTCCTGTTAGCATCGAAGGGTGCAGGGACCATCTGCCATCTGTGGACACCTTGGGGTTTACATTCTAGTTAGAGATGGACAATATGGACAATAAACAAGGAAGACAATATGTTGGCTAAGGATAAATGCTCTGAAAAACATAAAGCAGGATAAGGAGAAAGTGAGTCTATGGAAGGTGTTGCTACAGACAGGACGGCGGGGAAAGCTTTTCTGGGGAGATGGCATCTGAGCTAAGGCCTGATTGGAGTAGGAGAATGAGCTCCGAATATCTGGGGGAAAAGCATTCTCACAAAGGAACAGCATATGCAAAAGTCCTGAGACAGAAGGAAGCTGTGATTTGGAGGGTTTGATTCTGGTCAAGGGCACATGCCCCAGTTGCAGGCTCGATCCCCAGTGGGGGGCGCACAGGAGGCAGCTGATGGAGGATTCCCTCTCATCATTCATGTTCCTATCTCTCTCTCTCCCTCCCCTTTCCTCTCTGAAATCAATAAAAATATATTTTTTTAAAAAGAGATTGTAACCTCATGCACTGGGGCCACCCGCGCTCCTGCTGACTCCTCCACACCCTGGAACCAAACTACCCCTGGAGGAGGGCTCTGCCACTGGGGGGAGGGCTGGAGGACGGCTCTGCAGGGGGAGGGC
>PVJC01037026.1:0-17420 GCA_004026665.1 Murina feae | reverse complement strand
AATCTTCTTGAATTTGGGGAGACTTTGCTTGTGACCCAGTATGTGGTCTATTTTTGAAAATGTCCCGTGTGCACTTGAAAAGAATGTATATTCCGTGGCTTTGGGGTGAAATGTTCTGGAGATGTCAATTAAGTCCATCTGATCTAGTGAGTCATTTAAGATTGCCGTTTCTTTGTTGATTTTTTGTCTAGAGGATTTATCCAGTGATGTCAGAGGTGTATTAAAGTCCCCTACTATGATTGTATTGTTGTCAATCTCTCCCTTGATATCTTCCAGGAGTTTTTTTATGTATTTGGGTGCTCCTGCATTAGGTGCATATATGTTTATCAGGGTTATGTCCTCTTGTTGTATCAATCCCTTTAGTATTATGAAGTGGCCTTCCTTATCTCTTGTTATGGCCTTCACTTGGAAGTCTATTTTGTCTGAAATAAGTATCGCTACCCCGGCTTTTTTTCATTTCCGTTTGCCTGAAAGATGTTTTTCCAACCCTTCACTTTTAGTCTGTGTGAGTCCCTTGTTCTGAGGTGAGTTTCTTGTAAACCGCAAATATATGGGTCATGTTTTTTTATCCATTCAGCCACTCGATGTCTTTTGATTGGAGCATTTAGTCCATTTAGGGTTCACAACTCTTGAATGGTGTTCTGACACTGTGCCCTAAAGAGAGGATGGAAACTCTGGTGTCCACAGCCTAAATAAAATAGATTGTGGTTGACATGGTTTTATATTAGGAAGAGACAGGAAATTCCAAATATCCACTCTTATCCCCCTCCCCCTCTCTGAGCTGCTGAAATGCCAAGAGCTATATTCTTTAAGTGCTTTTTAGATATGTAAAATTAATTGAGCATATGCATGAAATAATTGGAAAGGATTCTATATTTAGCCAATTAACACTTTCACGGCTGGCATCCAGGATCGGAAGAAGAAGGATGCAGAACTAATCTCCTTTAAGGAGTGTCTGTCTGTTTTAAAGAGAGAGGTTAGGAGGAGTATAGGTTAATTAGTGCTCTTCAGTTTAATATATGTGCATGGTGATCTTGTTACATTCAGTAGCTCCAGGGTGGGGCCTGAGACTCTGCTTCCAGGGCATGCTCATGTTGCTGGCTCATTGGACCACACTCTGAGTAGCAAGGGTCTGGGTTATGGAACAATGAAGCAAGGTTTTCTGTGTGTGCACATGTGGGGAAGCAGAGTTCAGCCCTGGCATCCTGATTTTGTTTCCTCATAGTTTTCTTAAGGGGAGAAGAAATAGAGGTACACACATCTGATTAAAATAATGGAATTAAACTTAAGTATGGACTCTGAGTTAGAGAATTTTGCTATTTATTTAGCCACTCTTTTCTCTGAATCTTCCATTTCATTCACCCATTTCCTTCTCTGAAATTGAAAAAAGACCTGGGTATGGGATTTTCCTCTTCCATTTGCTCTCTAGGTCCTAACATTGAGAATACTTTTTGAAGAGAATAACTAGGCCCTTAATCATACCACAGGTACAAAAGAATTTTAATTGAGGTATGGTCATAAATTCCTGCTTTGCACGTGCTCTTCTCTGAATCTTGGTTTTCAGAGGGGATTAAAAATTAGACTACAAAATAGCATACTATGTATGGAGTTACTATGTGAAGCACTCTGCACTATTCTTTTATTTTCTCTTTGTCCCTGAAAAGGAATCAATGAATAGAATTTTGGGATGAAGCCAATAAAAATGCTAGATGCCAGAAGATGTGCAGTTACTGAGTGCTGTTTCTATTGTTGATGCTAAGACAGGCACCTGTTCCTACAGTGCCTCTGTCTCCCCATCAGTAACCACATGCTTCTTTGCTGGCGAATAAGTACATATGGCAGTGGCAGGAGTATTTTGTTGTGGAAACAACAGTTTTGCCCTTTTTTGGAGTCCTTTGCTATTTCGAATTAAAGACACTCATTTCTGTCACACAATAAGGTGTTTTCTAGACAAAATCTTTGTATAGACTGTCAAGGAATTAGTTTTCTACCACTGTGCCATCACTTACACACGCCATTGGACGACAAGACTCCAGAGGGAGAAAACAATGTTGAGGGAGCCAACAGTACAGTCATTTGGGAAATTCTTACATTTTGAGAGGCACAAATTAGACTTGCTGAAGTTTCTAAGTAGATCACACAAATTCTAGGAAGACAAAAGAGAGGGCGATTCTGATGAAGGTCCAGTTTCACTGAAAAGGAAAGTTTGCCTTAGCTGCAATGGGTCCCATAGGTGGTAGAAGTGAATGATCAGCACAGCCTCTCCTCACACTCATGTAGAGACCACAGCATGGACAGCAATTCCTGGGTTCAGTACCAGACCCTGCTGTCTAAATGGAACTGCCTTAATGGCCCTAAAGCATAGTTACTACACCCAGAAAATGGGCATGATAATACCTGTCTTTAAAAACAAAACACCTTTATTGTTGAAAGTATTACATATGGCCCCTCTTCTCCCATTGACCCCTTCTAGCCCACCCCTACCCCCTGCCCCAGGCCTTCACTACAATTACCTGTCTTTTGAATTTGAGTAAAATTTAAAAATAATATCTTAAACACCCTTATCTAAGAAGTAAGAGGGAATCACCGTAATTGTATTTTTAGTGCTCATTTACTTTATTATTTATTCTACTATTATCACTTGTTTTATTATTTTCTCTCCAGGTCTTTGTTGAGGCAGCTCTTGCCCTGCTCTATGGCATTGAATGCTTACCCTCCCCACTGTCCTCTCTCCTCCCTGTGAAAGTTATTGTCTACTGTTCTCACCTCCCCCAGACCATCTCCCATCCCTGCTTCCTCATCTATCCACTGCTGCACTGTTCAATTCTATTGTGTACTGATCTCTATAAAACTGGCAAGCATGCACAGTCCCACTGGACATCCCAGGTATAGAGCTGAGGCACAGAGCCAAGTCATAATTACTTTCTAGAAAGTTACTTTTTTTAAGTGCTAATGCAGCACATCCTAAATCCTATGCACGTAGGGCCTAGGATTAGTTGGAACATATTTGCTTTGCTCTGGCTTCTATAACCTTGAACATGTCACTTTCACTCTCTTCTTCTCACTTCCCTAATAGAAATACGAGGGACATCCTATCAGCAAGGTGCTATCTGAATATAAAATGTTGTTTAAAGGAAACAAACATCAGAATGTGTCTTTTAAAAGCTGCTGATTCTCCCAACTGTGACTTTCAATCTCCTAAGGATTAGTCCAGGCATCAGTAATACAAGTCAAACACTACTAGTTTTCCAGAATCTTCTTATGGTGGCTCTTCTACATGTCTTGCACTTGTCTAATGAACTGGGTCCCAGTTTCCTGATAACAGAGCCTATTGGTGTTGGGCCTTAAATGAATTAACACAAGCAAAGAATGTAGAATAGTGTCCAGCAGAAAGTGAGTACTCAGTAAGTATAGCTGTTAGCATTCACGTTATAAAGCTTGACTCTTGCTTGCCTATATGGTTCTGATCTGTTGCTTAGTTCTCATCTTCAGGACCTACTATTTGACATTGTTCTCTGGGACATAGACTTCAATTCAGCAATCATGGCTTCTAGACTCTACCTTGGGCTTTCTATGTATCTCTTCTCAGTTTTCCCCAGCTCTTTCCATCCCAGTTTTAAGTCATACAATTTGTAATCCACTGCCTTTGAGGCCCTGCATTGAGAGGGTAAGCACATTGCACAAATTACCTGTAAAAGAAAATTATTATGAAGTAAAATTTGAGAGAGTGCCTCAGGGGGGTTGGGGGAAAGAAGGGCAATTGTAACCAAGTAGGCTCCCTGACTCTCCCTGGATTCTCCCAGGCCACAAGGAGGATCTAAGATGGCCTTGGAATTGGGTCACTTTTTAAACCCAAGAGTAGATTGTTTCCTATCACTTGAAAGGTCCTCATGAGGAAACTTATTCTACATTTTCACACTTACAGCACCTTAAAAGGTGTGTTAACACTTCAATGTAACATTTAAGAATCGTTAGATTATGGTATTGCCCTGGGTGTTCTAGCCACCATTTGGGGCTTTAACTAATGATGGTAAATGTATAAAATTGCTATGTAAATGGATTAAATAGAGATCATATATATTTCTAAGTCTAAATTACTCTTTTCTTAAACACATAATCATCTATTCTAGTAAAATTATATTTTTTTCCTTTGTGATGAACTTCTATTAAATATCCCATTTTTCTGCCTTGCCAGGGTTATTTTCATTTCAGAGTTAGAACTTCTGAACTGGAGATCAGTACTTCCCTGCTTTTAGTCAATAATTTCTACTTGAGCACTATAAAATTGTCATTCTCCCTAAATCTCTTAATACTTTGAGCTTTAGATTTATAATTACAATAAAAATTCACTTCCATTATTTTCAAAGGAGGAAAATTTTATTTAAGCCATTATTTTGCACATTACTTTTCTGTTTTATAGTAGCTATGCAGGCTACTTCCAAGCAAAGTTCTCTTGACTATGAAGCTTGTCTCTAGCATCTCTCTGTCTCCTTTTATTATTTATTTATTTATTTATTTATTTTTAGAATAGTATGCAATTTTAATTCTTACCTCACAGAGAAAGGAATTAAAACCCAGAATGATACAATTATTATTCCATAGGGAAGGAACTAACAAAAATTATCTTTTTTTAAAAATTTTTAAAAATTATTATTACATAAAGCTTTACAAAGATTAGTACATATATCTCTTTTTCCCCCTGCCCTTCCCCCCACCTCCCATAACCCCCAGTGTTTTGTGTCCATTGGTTATGCTTAAATGCATACACAAAAGTCCCATGTCTGATCTGTTACCCCCCTGCCAACGTCCCTGTCCTTGTTGCTGTAATTTGACAGTCTGTTTGATGCTGCTCTGCCTCTGAATCTATTTTTGTTCACCAGTTTATAATGCTTATTATTATCCATAGATGAGTGAGGACATGTGGTATTTTTCTTTCATTGACTGGCTTATTTCACTTAGCATTATGTTCTCCAGCTCCATCCATACGCCTGCAAATGCTAAGAACTCCTTCCTTTTTACAGCAGCATAGTATTCCATTGTGTAGATGTACCACAGTTTTATATGTCTCTGTCTCCTTTTATGGGACAGCTCATGTTCAGAACTACCTGAATGGTCCCTTCTTTGGATTTGCTGCTGAGGCATCACTGCACATTCTAGATCAGTAGTTTCAAGCTCAGATGTCTATGGAAATAAAATAGTTAAAACGAATAAACCTAAGTGTCCATCCACAGATGAATGGATAAAGAAGTGGTGCACATATGCAATGGAATAAGATTCAGCCATTAAAAAGAATGACATTTTGCCATTTGCAACAATATGGTGGACCTAGAAGGTATTGTGCTGAGTGAAATAAGTCATACAGATAAAGACAAATGCCATATGATTTAACTTATATGTGAAATCTAAAAAAACAAAATACATGAACTAACAGAATAGACTCATAGATACAGAGAAGACTTTGATGTCTGCCAGATGGGAGGGGGATTGTGGTGATGGGTGAAACACATGATGGGAACTGCCAAATTGGCAGTTCCGTAACAGTCATGGTGATATAAAGCATAGCATAGGGGATATATGTATATAGTCAATAACTTTATAATAACTGTATGGTGTCAGGTAAAGACTCTTTTATTGGGGCAATCACGTTGCAAATTACGTAATGTCTAATCACTATGTTGTATACTGGAAACTAATATAATAGTTACTGTCAACTGTAATTAAAAAATAAAACAATTATTTAAAAAATAAAATTGTAAAAACAAATAAAGCAAATGAGTAAAGCCCACAGAGTGGAAATGATGGTGGTGAGCTAGAGAGTAGATGCCCTACCCATATGGGATAGCCATTTCTCCATTCAAATAGATAATTGTCAAACCATTATTCAAAATCTACAGATTTTCAAAAGAAGACTGAAATCCAGGTTCAACTAAGAAGACGATGTGAATCGATATCGCACAGACCAAACAAAACATGTAGACCCATTGCCCGTGGAGATCTTTCCCTTCCACCTCTAAGTGTCTATGACTTCAACACTTATCTATCCCGATTTGCATCTTTTTCTAATGGAATTAAAATGAATAAATGTAAAAAGTACCCATAGAAAATATAAATGACATGTTAGTAAGATAGAAAATGACTGTCTCAGAGCGGAGTTAGAGATGGGATAGGAAACATGATATCAATCAGGCACATTATTTGATAAAATAATAAAAAACTTGCATTTTGACAAGCATCTTTTGGCTGTTTTAATTAATTCTAAGTATGGTGCCAATAGCTATTGAAATTAAACACTTTATCATTTTTATCTTGCTTATAGGTATATCTTTGTACCAACCTCAACCACTAGAATTCAATGGAAAGAGTGATGAGGGGTACAGGGAGAGACACAGATGCCTTCTACCAATCTGTGAGGACAGGCCCAATGATTCTTATTTGGGATGACAAAAGTCATGAAAACAATTATACATAAGGTGATAATGACAGAAACAATGTTTATATCTTTGTAGTTTTTTCCTAATGCATGTTCTTATAGATTTTTAAAAAAAATTATTTTTATTGTTGAAAGTATTACATACAAATATCCCCCTTTTTTGGCCATTGATCCTCTCCATCCCTCTTCTAGATTTTGGACTTACCCTAAAACATACTTTTAGGAAAGCTCAGACCCTCTTCACATGGATGCAAGAAAGACCACACAAGCACACACACAAATCAGAATTTATGACCATAACCACAATTTTAAAAATTTCCTGTAGATGTGGTATAATTAAGGGCCTGGTTATTCTCTCCAAAAAGTGTTCGCAAAGCTAAGACAAATGTGCTCCTTTGAAACTATTTATTTTTGAAACCTAATTATCAAATACAGAAGTCTGTACACTTAGCCATAGTTTATCTACACAGTTGCAAACAGGATATGCCTGTAGCTCAGACTCTTCTCTATACTAACAACTCTTCAAATGCCTGAAAAGTTGCTTATTTATCTGTCTCTCTTTTGTTCCTTAGGGAGGGGAAAGTCTGATTGTAAATTAACATTAAGAAATGTCATGCCCAACTCGGCCTTTGAAGACCCAAGATATTTTTAAGGCATACACTGACTTTGTCACAGATTTTAGGAATAAGCAGTATGTGTTCTTTTAAATGACCAAGAATACCACAGGAGGAAAAAAAGCAACCAAACATTGAAATGAATTATGCTCACTTTTTCCACATATGTGAGCAAAATGTGGCATGAATCTGCTAGGCACTAATTTGAGATTTTAATCCTGAGCAGTAATAAATGAGAACACATGGCCACATTGGTTAAAACAAACAGAACAGCAAGTCTTAATTCACAGAAGTAAGACAGTTTCAAGCTGCAGATTTGATTCAGTTCTGAATTATATATCTTGAACACTAAGTTAAATACTTTTTTGACTATATAACTAAGCCTTCCCATTTCAATTACAATCCATTATGAGTGGAGCAGCGTGTCTTACTCTGTTGAGGCAGATCTTCTAAAGGATCTGGTTGGATGGGCTCTTGTTGGGAATGGCAGGAGGCGCTTCAGTTTGGAAGTAGAGCTCAGGGAAAAAAAAGTGATATAACACATAGATCCTCTAGGAAATTGTTTCAAACGAAGTCTGTGTTCTTTAGAAGTCATTTTTTTTTTTTTTATGTAATAGATGTTGAATACTTCCTGTTAGGGGTGATTTTATGGCTTTTGCTTTCAGAGACTTAGGGAGTTACTACAGGCTTCCCTAAATGACTTCCTTATATTCCAGAGAAGCAGTGGTTAGGGGCTGATCAAAATCAAGTGTGTGTACCAATCTGGTTCTTTTGTCAGTTTGTGGGAGCTCAGTGAAACCATGCCACATCAAAAACACATTTTTACACAACAGTAGATGTAAGTACTGCACTTAATATTGCTTTGAGGAGAAAGTAGATGCAAGATTCTAGTTTGGGATTCCAGAATACAAAATTCCCAGCTAAACTCTGGCAGAGATAGCAGATGATCTCTGATCCAATCTTCAGTGATGGCCTTCCTGGTTAAAAAAAAAATTACTAAGCACTAAGAAGAGATTGTTCAGGTCAGATAGAAGGTTCCCAGTACACTAAATCTGCCCAAGTAGTGGTTGAATGATAAAGAGACAAAACAAAAATTAGGGATAGGACAAAACATGTGCATAAGTTTCAAGAATAAAATGATTCAGTGGATCAGACTTTATTGACTTCTTAGTAGTTACACTGTGTATCAGTTAGCTATTGCTGCATAACAATCCACCTAAAAACTCAGTGACTTAAAATTAGCCATTTGCTATTGTTCATGAGCCCATCTGTGTTCAGTTGCAGTTGAATATACGGATCTCCTGATCCTTGCTGGGCTTTCAACATGCCATGTTCTTATTCAAAGTATTTTATTTTATCTTTTTATAGAGAATTTTTATGAGTTTATTTGAGCCAAACTGGCAATAATTGTTTAGAAGCAAAATCTCAATGGGTTGAGAAAATGCTCTGGAGAATGGGAGTTTTGCAGCTTAAATAGTTAGTTTTGCAGCTTAGTTATTAGAATAAAAGTAGGAGCATAAGGAGGGTTACATAAGATCCACTGGTAGTACTTTAAGGGGGCAGGAGGAAGCAAATCCAGGAAATCTCTGGGATTGGATTAAAAAAGGGAAAATAGATAAACACATCATTCTTTTACATTGGTGGGTACAGGATAGTTCATAATTAACATTTATACTGCATAGAGATTTTTACTTGGGCAACGAATTAATAATGAGGGGTTCTGTAGTCTCTTCTTTGGTGCAGCTCTTGTGTCCTGATGGGTTTGGAAAAGGAGATTATTCTCTGACCTTGTTTTGTTAGATGCCAAAAGACAATACTCAAGTTTGCTTGACATAAAGATTGACCTTTGTCAAGGAGTTGCAGACAAAGGATTAAACTGTCCCCATGAGTTGCTTTTAGCTGGGAATTCTTTTTTCTTAACTTATCTTTACTGTTGAAAGTATTATAGTTGTCCCTTTCCTCCCCCATTGATCCCCTAGACTATGCATATATGCATATAAATTCTTTAATTAATCTCTCCCTGCCCTCCTCCTTGCCCCAAAGGCTCTCTATTACTTAATTAGGAGTTCTCAAAACTGTTTGGTCTTAAGACTCATTTACTTTCTGAAAATATTGTTGGGAACCTCAAAGATCTTTTGTTTATCAGTGGGCTATATCAGTCAATATATATCAGATTAGAAAGTAAAACTTACAAATTTAAAAATATTTATTAATTTGTTTAAAAAATAAATGTTTACATACCAACACAAATAACACTTTTAACGAAAAATATCTATATTATCACAAACAAAAAATAGTGAGGGGAGTGGTGGTGTTTCTCATTTTTGCAAACGTCTTTAATGTTTAGCCTAATAGAAGACAGCTGGATTCTTAGATCTGCTTCTGCATCCAATCTGTTGTAATGTTACATGTTGGGTAGCCTCTGGAAAATTGCACTGTACATGTGCGAGAGAATGGAAAGTAAAGAAGTAAATAAAATTTTACTTCTGTTATGAAAATAATTTTGACCTTGTGAATCCCATTAAAAGGCCAGTGACACAAGGGGTTCCTGGACTCAACTAGGAAACTGTGGTCTACAGCATCAAGTGTGAACTTCCTGCTTTCTGTTTTTAAAACTTCATGATTTTGACTCATTTTATCCCTAACGGGATTGCATTCTAAATTTTTCTCTTGTCGTTTACTAGTTGTATAACTTGAGCATGTTCATATCCAATTTATGGGGTTGTTATATAACTGAATTAGATATTCTATACAAAGCATGCAGCATCATTACAGGCACATTCTAAACCCTCAGGAAAAATGATGTGATTATTTGTATTTTGGTCATTATTCTTCATTGAACGAATGTTACGTGTGCTTTTTGCAGAGTAAGCACTGTTCAGACACTGAAATAAAAGTTGTATGCACTATTGCCAATAATCCTCAGAATATTATAGTTTTTAGGGGAAATGACACATCAATGTATTCATTTCATAACTGTTTATTGAGTAACTATTATGTGCTACTGAATGCTCTGAAGTACATAGGAGGAGTTCCCAGCTTAGGTGTGGGTAACAAGGAAGACCTTATGAACTGGCATTAGAACTACATCTTGATAAGTGTGTTCATTGTCTTGGGCAAAGAAGACATGAGGAAAGGTATTCTAAAAAGGAAACTTTTAGACAGAATCAGCAAATATTTTCTAGGAAGAGCCAGAGAGTAAATATTTTGGGCTTTGTGGGCCATCTGGTCTCTGTAGCAATTTTTCAACTCTGCTATTATAGCGTGAAAGCAACCACAGACAATTCATAAGGAAATGAGCATGGCTGTGTTCCAATAACACTTTATTTATGGACACTAAAATATGATTTCTTATAAGTTTACATCTCCCATAACATTATTCATCTTTTAATCCCACCCCAACCATTTAAAAATGAAAAAAAAAACCACATACATACATACACACACATATACACACAAGACAAAAATGAAACAACACACCCACATTTGAAGGCCCATACAAAAACTGGCAATGGGTAAGATTTGGCTTATGGACAATAGAATGAAAAAGGATAAAAAATTTGAATGCCTGAATGAAATCACTAACAATGATAATTTTGAGTTTCAAATGTGGACATGATAATTTACAGTATTTTTTACATATAATATCATGCTTTTATTTGTACATGAGGAAAATGGAAATACAGAGTAATGAACTGACTTGACTATGATCATACAACCAATAAATGGCTGAACTGCAGTTAGTTCTCTGGTATCTCTTACCACTTAATTCCCCCTTGACTATGTTATATAGAGTTTATCCTATAAACCATGGGTATGGTACTATTTTATTTAAAAATGCAAGTATTTTTTGTGTTTGAGAGATGACAACACAGTTTATCCTTGTAAAAAAACACACACGATGTTTTTAAATTTGAAAACAATACTCTATTGGAAATCATATTTATATTAAAACACATCCTAGAATCTAGTCCCAAGAGGCCACAGAAGAGATAAGATTTAATCTCTTAGCAACTTTCAAATGTACAGTACAGTATTGTTAGCTACAGTTGCCAGGCTATACATTATATCTCCAGAATTTTCTTATCTAATAACTGAATGTTTGTACCCTTTGAACACCTTCAATTAATTCCCTACCTCTTACCCTCCACCTGTGGCAACCACCAGCCTATTCTTTCTTTCTCTGATTTTTTTTAGATTCCATATATAAGTGGGATCATATGGCATTTGTCTTTCTCTGACGTAGTTCTCAAGGTCTATCCATGTTGTTGCATATGGCAATATTCCCTTCTTCTTATGGCTGAATAACATTCAAGTTTGCACTAGATTTCTGTTCCTCCGCAGGCAGCTCTTAGCCTCCTGAGACAGCAATCTTAGAGCCTAACCTTAGAGCAATACCATATGTCTTAATCTCTAGATCCCGTGCTGTCCAACAGAACTGTCTGTGATAACGTAAATGGCCTGTATCTGTGCTGTTCGATCAGGTAGCCACTAGCTACATATGGCTAGTGAGCACTGGAAAGATGAGTGAAACTGAGGAACTCATTTTTGTTTAATTTAACTTTATTTTAGTTTACATTAAATAGCTCTTTGTAGCAAGTGGCTGCCATATTAGATAATGCAAGTCTAGATCCTGGTGCAATGTCTTACCCATACTGTGGGTACCTGAGAGTTTTAATTTAGATTTTTTACACATTTCTAGCCCATTAAAATTAGTAGACAAGGCAGGCTAATGCATCTTTTTTTTTCATGAATT
The DNA here is from genome assembly GCA_004026665.1 of Murina feae. Lineage (NCBI taxonomy): Eukaryota > Metazoa > Chordata > Mammalia > Chiroptera > Vespertilionidae > Murina > Murina feae. The sequence goes on along the minus strand of PVJC01037026.1, from coordinate 5,620 downwards.
CTTTCATGAAGTCCTTCTAGGAATCTTGCTGGCAAACTGGATTTATTAATACTGCCCAGTTAAAACACACTGAGTGTAAATTATAATATAAACTAAAGTTTCTTGGGATTGAAGTCTATCAATCTACTAAGGGCTTAGCTTAATAAAAGTAATTGATTTGCTATTGGAGTAGGTCAGGTTTAATGCTTTTAACGTTTCATAATAATAGTGGTGTATTAGTAAGATTCAATGCTTCCCGCTTTAGCCTTTGATTGATGCCTGAATCACATCTGTTTGGTACCACCATCTTGACTCCCCATTGTTAACAATGCAATTTTATTGTCTGGCAACCATTTCGACTCCTGGCCTTGCAGACAAGTACTGAAAAAGCTTGGACCCCCTCCCTCTAGACCTTCCCAGCTATCATCTTTTCAATCTTGCAGTCTCTTGAAGTCTTGCCATATGTTTAGTGACTTATATTTTAACTTAGCTTGTGCTAAGATGTTAATAGGTAATAACTTTAATCATTGTTAAGTAATATACTAGTAATTTAGAGCAGGAGCCGCCCATGTCTTAACCAAAGAAGGAATTAATAAGAAGGGTTCCAGCTTCCTCTGGCCGGCACCTGAGCAGTGTAAAAGTAGAGAACAAGATGAGCACATCTAAGTCAATAAATACTTAGTGTGTGACAATGACATGCAAAACAGTGGAGACAGAGAAAAACGACTTCTCTTTCATGACAGGGCAAGCCCCCTTTTATGTTTGCGAGGTTGAGTCTAATAATATTTGCAATTTATTGGCCTTTCTTCTAAAGACTTCAAAGTATGGTGTAATCAAACCCTGACGTTTTCAGTAAATGTATTTTTTAAGATTCTAAATTATTCAAGCAAAGAGGTAGAGACATTTGCTAACCTTATGGTTTGTTGATGTTATATACATATACACAGACATACATACACACATATGGTTGTGTCTTTGTATATATATATATATATATATATATATATATATATATATATATGAGAGAATTATGTTCCTTCTCAATAGTAGATAACTATATAGTGTATTGTGTATTGTTCTATTTATAGGAAATTCAGAAGCTTTCCACTTACTGACTATGCAACCTGGGGAAAGTCTCAATCTCCCCAAACCTCAATATCCTTACAGAAAGTGGTTAGTGACACTTACCTCCAAAGGTTATTGAGAAAATTAAATGAAATAATATATAAAAACCAGTAAAATAGGAAGCTGTTTAAGGTTAATGTATCTGATGGGGAAGAGGTAGAAATTGCTCTTTCTCAACATGGTTATGAAGACTGTGCTGAAGTCTAATTTGACAAATGTACTGGGAAGCATATGGATACGTTTTCTGGGCAGATGGCTGATACATTCTGTGCTGCATATGCATGGCTTTCTGTGGAGTTGCTTTAGCATGAAGAGCTTCTTTCAGGAATCTTTATGGGGCCAATATGTTAGGTGAACCTCAGCAAACAGGGAGCCGGAGGCTTGAACCTAAGGCAAACAGTTGCACGGACATGCCGGTCACTGTAAATAACATCTTGAATGCCACCAAATGTCAATACCAGTGCTTGGTCGTATTACATAAATTCAGCTTTAATTGAGCAAAGCTAAACCCAACCACATGGACCTGTTTATAGTATCAAATATTGAAACAAAGTCCCAAACATGGAGATTTTATGCTTTGTGTCTGAGGTATATTCATGTGTAACACACACACACACACGCGCGCGCGCGCACATGCGTATAAATATATGTTTGTTCACTTGACAATTCTATCTACTTGAGAACAGTCTAAAGTAAACAGCCATCCTCCGATACCAGTGATCCGAGGGCTTCCCTATGGAGTGGGGAAAGGGTGATTTATGCAATGAGGAGAAATTGTTTATATTCTGTGGCACAGTGTGTCCCTGTTCCATTAAAAATCAGTAACCAAATCCATCTATAACAATCTTCAAACTAACACGGGTTCATAGGAGGTTCAGTTTTTGGGTGCTAGCACATTTATGACTTTGAGAGGGATAATATGGGAGGTTTGAGCAGACTGCTGAAAAGCACTGGAAGCACGGTTCTTTCTGGGTGCTCTCACTGTTGGAAAGTGCTGGAGGTGGGCTGAACAACTGTTTTCAGGCACAAAATAAGATGCCAAAGTGCCGGTTGTCTCTTGGGCAGGTGTGTGATATTAAATTAAATATGTATTTGCATGTGTGTATTACATATATACGTGAAATAGAAAAACACCACAGCTAGCTCAGCAATATGAATTATTGTTTTGTAAAGGAGATGTTTGGGACAGAGAAGGTTGTGCTTCTACTAAAATCCAGAGGAGGAATTGTAATTTATCTTTCACTTACACCAAATGTAGTTATTAAAAATTTGCTTTTCAAAAGAAATGTCTGCTTGCCTAAAGCTGAAATTCCTGAGTTGCCACTTAGGTTCTTTCTCCCTTGTTCTGTAATCTGTGGAAGTTGAAGAGTAGCTGTTTATGATCTCCTGTATAACAGAGAGCACACAAGTGTGGATTTATTATCATGCTGCACTTAACTGCCTCTTCTGCAGGCTAAATAGCCTAGTTCTGTGCGCCTTTCCTTAATCGTAGATCACTTTTCAACTGTTTAATAGCCGTCTTTGTTGCTTTCTCCTGAACAGTTTCCGAATTATTCTCACCCTACGGAAGTTTTCATCATCAGTGATATGCATTATGCCTATGTACTAAATGTTCTGCTGGGCACGGTGCCAGATTTGATCGCATGAGTCTTGTACCTGCCACTACCCTCCCCCAAGCTTTAGGACCATGTTGCAGACAACACAAATGAGATTCATATATTTAATAACATAATGACAATGGGTGGCCTTTGATTTAGGAGGAAAGAAAGGCATATGCATTGCCTGGGTCTTTTTTTTATTTTATTCCTTTTTACTTAGTTCCACTGATGATTTTGGTCACTCACCAAGCTTCTTTTAATATTGTAAATCAGGGTTGTCTCTAATTTTTAAATTCAATATGAGGGTATATTTGAAATCTACTCAGTTTAAATTGTACAGGTTGGGACTATATCAGGGCACTGTCTAAGAGGGAGGAACCAGGAGACAGTGGGAGTGGCACTGGGTACATGTGAGGCTCAAACCTGGGTGTCAGTGTTTAATCCAGACTCATGCATGAATCAAGAGGATAATCCTAAAACCAGAAGAACCAGGCATTGGGAAAGATGGTATAAAAAGCAACTAACCAGCATCAGACATTGATAACAACAAAAGCAAAATAGAGATAATTACGAAATCAACAAGACAGAACAAGTCCTAAGGCAGCTGTTGAGCAAGGGTGCTTTGCTGTCCTGGGTTTCCTTTTGGGGGTGGCACTGGCCCTCTGGTGAGATTGTTCTAGGGACCAGGTGCAGGCTGAGCTGGGGTTTGCACCTGTGACATGAGGAAGTAAAGGAAGAATGCTGAGGGCAAAAAAACACTGAGTTCAGAGTTGTGAAAATCCTATTTTGAATAATAAATATTGGTTATTCAAGGGATTCCTTAATTGAACTTTGTGTTCGCACCCTCTTCCCCACAATGCTGACTGCCAGGAAGTTTAGAGCACACTTGCAGTTTAATGATCACAGTTAAGGAGAACCTGTTTGCTTATACATGGATACTTTTTTTCTCTCTCACTTGTCTGTATTTTCTACTCACATGTACATTTTCCCTGGTTCTGGTTTTGCATCTTATATGTTTTTCAAACTTAACATTAAGAGTCCTTGTACCTTAGAACTTCCACTTAAAAATAAAGCTGGGCATAATAATGAAATGTCTACATCCATAAAATGGAAGCATTGAGTGGATTGTAAAGCTTTGCTGGTTTATTTGTATGTTCTACCATTGTTATTTCCCACAATGTGTCTAGTTGGGCAAGATTCACAATCTACATAAGAATCATTCACCTGTAATTGTCTTGCTTCCCTGGAGACACTAAATCAAAATAGACCTTATTTCCCTTCAGTAAAAACTTGTTTGTAGGGTAGTTGTCATTTCTTTCAATGGGCAGGAATTCACAAAAGCTTCTGACCCTATGTCTGTCATGTGCATTCTCAAGGATCCCTGGTAACCTTAAGAAACAGAGACAATTTTAAACTCAGGCCCTTATACTGAAAGTTCCTATGATACATGGTCAGAATGGTGCCTCCTCATCCTTGTGAGCTTTCATAGGCAGCTCTATATTGGCATCGTTCTGTTGCACTGCTAATTCATAGTAGGCTATACCATTAAACACTAGATTCCATTTGAGGAAACACTGAAAATGTCCTTTTTAAATCCTGAGGTTCTGAAATTTGTTTTCTTCATGTTGTCTGGAGAATATTCACAAAGCGGTCCAGTTTTAGTCCTACGCTGCATCATAGCCGTCCCTTTTGCATTTTCTTTGCCTTGTAGGACACCTCCCAGAAAACACATTCTTTATGAGTAATGAACTAAATGGATAGTAGACATGCCATGAAATATCTTCCTACAAAAATGTCCTCATCCATAGGTTTAGAGTTCTGGGTTTGCAATGAAAGACCTGGGTTTCAGTCCTGGCCTCCATTGCTATTTACTCTGTTACCTTACACAAGACACTGAACTTCTCTGAGCTTCATTTTTCTTGTTTGAAAATGAGAAGAATAATTCTTTTTGGTCTCATGAGAAGAAGTTGAGGTAATTTATTTGAGAGGTCAAATGTTTAATCCTCCATCCACTGAACCATGTACTCTCACGGTCCTATCCTCAACCTCATAAACCTACTACTACCTAATTCTACCTCATCCCAACCTGAGTCTTTGTCAATCCTTGTTACCAGATCAGATTCTATTGTTTACAACTACAGATATCCCTTGCAAATATTGAACTTCCTTGCCTTGCTGCTCTCTCCTGCAGATGTTCATGGAAAAGGCCCTATTCTTATTAATTAAAAAACAAAATAAAACAAAACAAAAACTACAACAATCTCTCATGTACTTTAAGCTTATCTGAGCCAAATGTTCCCAGAGAAAACTACATACCCTTGCTGACTATTTTTACTTCAAATTTCTGATCACAAGTCTCAGGTGGGCACCCCATCTACCCCTGCTCAACCTGCTAATGACCTTGCCTCGTAAACTTCAGGCAGGAGACCTCTCATTTGCCTGCCCTCAACATTATCAATCTCTTCACATCTCTATTTCATAAACTGTACTGGAATCTATGAATATTATTTATTATTGTGATGCCATAGAGATATCTAATGCATTTGGAATATTTTCTAAACAAAAAAAAACACAAAAAAAAAACTCTTCTCAAGTCTGACCTCTATTAAACTGGTGTTCAGAAAAAGGACTATATTAATCATAGCACACAATTATAAGTTTAGCTTTATAAAAAGTGTGCTAAATGCTCATTATACACAAAAGGAGTTGCTTAAGTCTGTTTAACATAATGACCAATTTGATCGTTTTGTCATTGAAAAAAATTTTTTTATTATATTTTATTGATCTTTTACAGAGAGGAAGGAAGAGAGATAGAGAATTAGAAACATCGATGAGAGAGAAACATCGATCAGCTGCCTCCTGCACACCTCCCACTGGGGATGTGCCCGCAACCAAGGTACATGCCCTTGAGTGGAATC
>PVJC01037025.1:0-17371 GCA_004026665.1 Murina feae | reverse complement strand
AGAATCAAGTCAAAGATATGAAATATGGGGAAGCAAAACCCACCCAGCCAAAAAAGCCAAGACAAAAAAACAAACGAACGAACAAACAAAAAATCAAAAAGTATGAAGATAGTGTAAGGAGTCTCTGGGACAACTTCAAGCGTACCAACATCAGAATTATAGGGGTGCCAGAAGAAGAGAAAGAGCAAGACATTGAAAATCTATTTGAAGAAATAATGACAGAAAACTTCCCTCACCTGGTGAAAGAAATAGACTTCCAAGTCCAGGAAGCGCAGAGAACCCCAAACAAAAGAAACCGAAGGAGGACCACACCAAGACATATCATAATTAAAATGCCAAGAGCAAAAGACAAGGAGAGAATCTTAAAAGCTGCAAGAGAAAAGCAGTTAATTACCTACAAGGGGACACCCATACGACAGTCAGCTGATTTCTCAACAGAAACTTTGCAGGCCAGAAGGGAGTGGCAAGAAATATTCAAAGTGATGAATAGCGAGAACCTACAGCCAAAACTACTTTACCCAGCAAAGCTATCATTCAGAATTGAAGGTCAGATAAAGAGCTTCACAGACAAGAAAAAGCTAAAAGAGTTCGTCACTACCCAACCAGTATTATATGAAATGCTGAAAGGTATCCTTTGAGAAGAGGATGAAGAAAAAGGAAAGTAAAAATTATGAACAACAAATACATATCTATCAACAAGTGAATCTAAGAATCAAGTGAATAAAAAATCTGATGAACAGAATAAACTGGTGAATAGAATCAGAGACATAGAAAGGAAGTGGACTGACAATTTTTGGGGGTTAAGGGTGTTGGGGGTACGTGAAGAGAATGGATAATAGTCGTACACCTATGGATGAGGACAATGGGGGGGGCAAGGACAGAAGGCGGGGTGGGAACTGGGAGGAGGGGAGCTATGGGGGAAAAAAGAGGAATAACTGTAATAATCTGAACAATAAAGATAAATTAAAAAAAAAAGAATGATATGAGGTTATGTGAATAAAAACTGCATCAAAAACGAAAAAAAAAAGAATAAACACAAATCAAATTTACCATTTTATTAGGCTCAAAATTTCATATAGTAGGAAATAATGTTCCTAGTAACACCTACTAATGCTTAAAAAAAAAAAAGTGTGGACCAAATTATTGAAGCAGGTTTCCCCTGCTTTAATAGTGTAAAATTTAACTAAACATAATTTTAGGATTCATGCCCTTGATTTTTTTGGACCTAGAGTTAAAAATGATGAGGTACACACCAGTATCTTCATACTAAATGAACTATGAAAAAAATGGGTAAAACATTTAAAATAAGAGGTGACAGTACTCTATTATTGATCTGAATCATTTGGTATGCCATTTTAGGAGGCTAATTTAAATTTTCTAACTTTATTAAGATAGTAATTTCAAATTTTTAAAAATTCTGTTTATTAATTTTAGAAAGAGGGAGGAAGAGTAGAGGGAGGAAAGAGGAAGAGAGGGAAGGAGAGACCAAGAGAGACAAACATTGATTTGATGCTCCACTTAGTTGTGCATTCATTGGTTGAGTCATGTATGTGCGCCCTGACAGAGATCAAACCCGAAACTTGGCATATTTGGATGATGCTCTAACCAACTGAGCTATCCGGCCAGGATAAGTCAGTAATTTTAAAAGAAAATTACCCTTTGATAGCACAATAACATTGTAATGAACAAAATTCTACTGAACAAAAATAAATCTAGGAGGGCTCAAACAAGCTCAGATCTCTTTCTCTTACCCATTTTAAAGGAATATAGCTATGTTTATTATTACAGTTACAGAGTCAGAGATATTTGTTGGATAGTTTATTAATAACAAGTTAATAGTGCACTGTTAACCTAAAAGAAAAAGGCTAAAAACATGAAGAGTCAAGTCACAGAAAAATTGCAAAAATGCGAGAAGCAAAAATACCACTTTTAGTGTATCAAACTGGCAAAAATTAACTTAATTATAATATTCAGTGTCAGTATAGTAAAAGAAAACTGACCTGGGAATACAGTTGGTTCAACTTTTTTAATGAACGGTTTGGTAATCTAATATGAAATTCCTAAGTGTGCATGGTCTTTATCCTAACAATTCTAAGAATATATTCTAAGAAAATCTATATACATAAAAAGCCAGCTACCATAACGGCCATAATGACCCAACAACCAGTCTCTATGACAACCACTGTGGCCAGTGAACTGGCCAGATCAGGGGGTGGGACCGTGAGGTTGGCTGGCCTGTCCCCGATTGGACTCTCCCACCCCGATCAAGAGCTGAGCCTGCTGGCCAAATGCCCCATCCCTTCCCCTCTGGCCAGCTGTGCCCTCATTAGCCTGCCCCATCACAACAAGCCTGCAGCCCCTCCCCCTTACCAGCCATGCCCCCAATGGGCCCCCACCATCCTGACTGGCCCCCAGCCCCTCCCCCGGCTGGCTCCACCCCTGATCGCCCCCCCCCCCAATAGGGGCAGGGCTGGCTGCCCAATCTCCTGCAGCCCCTCCCACTGTCAGGTACCACTCCAGATTGGCCCCCCAATCATGGGAAGGGCCAGCTGGCCAACTACCCATGGCCCCTCCCAACTGGCCGCTGGCCTCTGATAAGCACCCCCCACATACCCCATTTGGAGGAGGGGCCAGCCAGCCTATCACCCCTCCCCGTGTCCAGCCCACCCCCCAATTGGCCCCCCAACCCTAAATGGGGCAAGGCCCACTGGTCAATTGTTCGTGGCCCCTTCCCCCAGCTGGCCCAGCCTTGATCGGGGGCCTTGATCCAGGTGGGCGAGCAGGCCAACCTCCTGCCATCTCCTCCTCCCGACAGGCCCAGCCCTGATCTGCCCTGATTGGGGCCAGGTTGGCCAGACCCCACCCGTGCACAAATTTGTGCATGGGGCCTCTAGTAATTTAATAAGTGTATAAAGGTATACATATAAAGATGTTATACATACAAGAATGCCCATGTAACACTATTTATAATAGTGATAAACTGAAAATAAACTAAACATTCAATATCAGGTGAGAAGGCAACCCAGTATGCAATCCATAAACAGGTAAGTAGATATAGACCTTTATTTATTACTGATGGGAAGATGGACCTAATTATATGTTTAAAAATAAAGCTGGTTACAAAATAGTATATATAGATTTAACTACTGTGGTAGGGAGTGAGGGACAGAAACATCCGCAATGAGAGAGAATCATGGATCAGCTGCCTCCTGCAAGTCCCCCACTGGGGATCCAGCCCACAAACTGGGCATGTGCCCTTGACCTGAATCAAATCTGGGACCTTTCAGTTTGCAGGCCAACGCTCTATCCACTGAGCCAAACTGGCTAGGGCCTGATTTTTTTTTTAGATGCATGAGAATACCTATCAAGTGGTATAGTATTTTACTTTTTTTAAAAAAATATATTTTATTGATTTTTCACAGAGAGGAAGGGAGAGGGACAGAGAGCTAGAAAAATCGATGAGAGAGAAACATCGATCAGCCGTCTCCTGCACACTCCCCACTGGGGATGTGCCCGCAACTAAGGTATATGCCCTTGACCGGAATCAAACCCAGGACCCTTGAGTCCACAGGCTGATGCTCTATCCACTGAGCCAAAACAGTCAGGACTAGTATTTTACTTTTATTTACTTTCTAGTTCTGGTACAATTAGCATGTATTACTGCACAGTAAAAAAGGGAGTCGTAAAATAAATAATTACCACAACAATGTGTTACTATGAACATAAAGTAGAAAAGCTTTTCACAGAATTGTTTTGCAGGGATGTTCACCATAGATTAACCTGCAGCTGTACTGCCCAGCCTTTGATTTTATTTTTTCAAAAGAGATTTTTTTTCTCTTTCATTTTGAAATGACATTTTTAGTTGAAAATTGTGTAATGCAAATAAATGTGACCAATAGACCAATTTATAAATTCAAGTCTTTTCTACTTTCTGTATACTTTTAGAGCTACTTCATCCCCAATTTCTGCCTAGAAGATAGATTCATGATTTTCTGTTAATTTCTGAGTAGTTTCACTTATTTTACTTGAAGTTATTTTTCAGGGCATCTCATAATCCTGTTTAATTATCCTATCCAATCAGGATTATGAACATAATTTCAACAAGAACAAAGCATTCATGAGATGAGCCTTGTACACAGGTGCCAAAGCTAATTAATCAATAGCTAAATGCCAAAGCCCACGTTCGCTAATGACACCAAATACTTTAGCAAGGACAATAAACACTGGAACCTCAATGTTATTTGTCTTTATTTTTGCCCCTTTTTGGTATATAACAACAGTACAATAATCAAAAGCTAAAACAGATTCTGTCAATCACATGCATCACATATTAGCAAAACAAACAAACAAAAACCCTTCTGAAAGACTTCTCAACTTACAAACATGAGTTACACAAAAAATTAGGTAAAGAATTAACCTATGACTCGGCAGAAACCTTGTAAAAAGCCGGGCGCCTACTTCTCAGTGACATATTCACCTGTACTGAAGGTTTTCAGCTGTTCTATAGCTCTCTACAGCCAGGGTCCTGATCTGGGTTCTGAAGCCCCAATTCTTAGGCACTTATCGGTGGCTTGTATTCTTTTCTTGCTCTCACTTACATTTTCTTTCATTTATAGCCTGTTTATTCCTACATTTTAAGGGAAAATGGTGACCAGTACTGATGGGTTTTAGTTAGTTTTGGCTCCAGGTGATTTTTGATAAATTGATACATTTCTTTCTCAAAAATGTTTAAGGAGAAAAAAGCTGCAAAAGCCTGAACAACACAATTTGAATTTAGACTTATCGTTCTTTACTGCATAGTTAAAAACTAATGTAAACTTTATTCATATGTGTAAACTAATGTTTTAAATTATGCCTTTTAAAAGCTTTTATTGAAATATTGATAAGAGAAAAAAATTATGTAGATAATACTGATTAACTTAAAGAAATTATGTTATTATATTATTAAAAGCTCACTTATTGAGCATTGACTACATGCCAGGCCCTAGGTAGACACGAGTCCTAGCTAGATCATAGAAGTGCAGCTAACCACAATTTAAACTTAGGTCACTTTGGGAACTCAAGTTCTTAAAAATAAAATAATTTAATCCAATAAAATGTAATGACCAGAGAGATACAAAGTTGAATTGCAAAGATAAAAAAAATTTCCCCCCAATTAATGCTGATACTAAAATATGTTGTTTTAATGATTTTATTATGAGAGCAGAGACTGCAAGCATCTGGCTTCCTGTCTTAAATTCCTAAACCTTTACTGATGATACCAAATAATTAATTAAAACCAATTTCCATAAATTTAGTATGGAACAGAGTATTAATTTATAGTATCAAATGGTAATGTGCATAAGGAAAGTACAAGCTGTTCAACAAATATTATTTAAAAAGTTATTTCCCTGTTGAATATAATTATATTTTAAATTAGATAAGAAGTGAGGCTGCTGAATCCTGCTTTTATGCTATAACCATGTCCATCAAAGTTGCTGAATCCTGTCTGAAGAAATCAGATATTACATAATTTTTAAAAACTAAGTACCTTCCATTGTTTCAATTCAATTTACAATCTTTCAGGAATACCTCCCATATGGCAAAGTTTCAAGTTATTCACAGTAAAAGATACAAAGGGCACATGCAAGCTTGATAGAGGAACTATGTAGTAGACAAGGAAGGCCTTTTTAATGCTTGTAACTAAAATTCAGAACGAAAACAAGTGGCCTAACCAAAAGATTTCTCGGAACTGGGAAAGCAGGCTGAAATACAGTACAGAAAGACTCAAGTCCACTCGATACATTCATACAGTACCTGGGAGCTGAATCTGTGAACATCGTCAGAGGCACTGACTAGATCAATGGAAGACATGGAGGAAGAGCGACTATAGGGCTACCAGAGACAGACAAAGAAAAAACCAAGTAATCAGAACAAAGGCACAACAGAGCATTCAGTACCAACTTCCAAACACAAGATAGAGAGAACAAAGCACTATATGAAATAAGCTCAGCAGCAAGTGCTGAGCCCATGCACCTATTATGTGTTATGCTCCAAAATCTTTCTAAGATGAATGCAGCGCTTTCAACAATGTAAGATAATACCACTTAAACCCAAAGAAAAAAGAAACTTAATGTAACTGCTTTTGGCTATTTTGGACTAGTCATTCCCTGTTACCCCTTCTACCCCCTCCTTTCCTCTTAAATGAAAAAAGAACATTATAATCATAAGATTTCTGTTTTGGAGGATGCATATGGAAGAAAACATATAATACCAAAAAATCTCATTACTTAAGTTCAAGAAAAGGAAAACTTATACAAGATAGTTCCATCAACAGTGAAGAACAATACAACATATACTTTGAGTGAACTCTGACATTAGGCTTACCTTTTGGACAAATCTATGAGTCCCCACAGAAGAAAAGGCATCTCCAGATGGCATGGATGTAGGCCAATGTAACCTGACCTTTTCACTCTGTGACTAATAAAACATATAATGTTAAGAGGCAAAGGCTTTTAAGTGTATTTTGCAGCTAAAGAATGGTTAATATAACCTATAACCTGAAACTATCAACGTTTAACTTGCTGAACACTTTAGTACTTATGTAATAGGCAGTTAGAGAGACATAAGCAGAGCAAGATGACAGGCCAAATACAGAAGGTCACAGAGCAGAAAGCCCCAGGTGCCTAGCTATGGGCAAAACTGGGAAACCAAGGACCTCCATCCCCAGGGTAACCTTTCCTCTCCAGAGGATATCACTAGTCATGTGGGTTAGACCCCCTAAGAGGGACAGAGAACAAGGGGACAGGAGAATAGCCTCATAAAACTCCCATACAAGCCCTTGCATGATTTCTCCCTTAAGGATTAAACTCCAGGACAATGAGGTTCTGACCCACGTCAAATAATCTTAGGAACAAAGCCTCAGGTCTGTTGACCACGGAAATAGCTTAGGTTAAACTAGGAATGATATCTAGGCCTCCGTTGTGTTCAGCTCCAGGTCCAGAAAAGCAGCAAAACCAGACAAGCCATGCTATGGCTAACATCAGGAGCACCTGCATTGACTAATGACCTCCTGCCCTGATGATGACCAATCCCTGGAGACCACAACCCTGAAAGGACACATTTGTAAAGCTGATGAATATTCTACTGGGATCCCCCCTGAAACCTCCAGACAAATACTCTCAAGACTGATAACCCAGTTCTGCTCCCTCCATGAAGCACACCTATGCGTTTCTCTACCCCCAGGCCCGTCTTCCTTGCCTTTCTTTTTCATAAGCTGCAAGAATATTCCTTTGCCTCTGTAACTTGTTTCCTAAGTCCATTTCTTCTGACTCACTTCTTCTAGCTCTGTAACTTTCTAAATAAACTTCTGCTTGGGTTTGCGTCTCAGCTCTGAATTCTTTCTTAGGCAGAACTCTAGTGAGAACTCAAGAACTGAGGTTGTTAAACTGAGGTCTGGTCTGACTACACCAAGCATGCCAAACTCGCAGCCCACAGGTCACATGTGGCCCAAAACAAATATTTTTGCGACCCATTATTTTAACCCAATGTAAGAAAGGTTTCAATAAAGATTTCGTAACTTAATTTTTACAATATTCTGTTATACATAATCTATATCCTATATAATAAAAGGCTAACATGCAAATCGATCAAAAAGTGGAACAATTGGTCACTATGACATTCACTGACCACCAGGGGGCAGACGCTCAATGCAGGAGCTGCCCCCTGGTGGTCAGTGTGTCCCACAGGGGGAGTGTCACTAAGCCAGGAGCTGAGCTCAAGGCTGGCAAACACAGTGGTGGTAATGGAAGCCTCTCTCGCCTCTGCAGCAGCGCTAAGGACCCCTCGGGGGATCCTGGACTGCGAGAGGGCACATGCTAGGCTGAGGGACCCCCCCCCCCCACTCCCAGTGCATGAATGTCATGCACTGGGCTTCTAGTATACATATAAAAGGCTAAAAGGCCTAAGCGACCTGCCAACCTTCTGGTAGCTATGATGCGCAATGACCACCAGGGGGCAGATGCTAATGCAGGAGCTGCCTAACTGTGGTGACTTGGCAGCTGCGGTTCCTGGGTGATGCACCTGAAACCAGAGAGGAGGGCCCTTTGTATTCAGCATGTCTCTATTGAAATAATCCTACGTTTCTATGAAAACTGAAGCTTTTATTTTTTTGTGACCCACATGAACTTAAACCTTGTTTATTTGGCCTGTTAGCTTTTGAGTTTGACATGCTTGGACTATACCAACCTAACACCTGTTGATGTTTTGGTACCAACACTTAGAAATAATTGAATCATGAAACTATGACATTTACTTTGTGTCCCAATTCAATCTTTTCTTTTAGAGCTGACAGTTACTAAGCCCAGGGATCATTTTTTAAAATTTTGCTCCTAGTCGGAGCCAACATGACATCATTTACCATAAATCAATCTTAATTTAATATTGCTGATTTTCTTATCCAAACTCTGCCCAAATTATTCCAATCATTCCACCTCAAAAGGCTCCTGCAGGGCTGTATCATTTGAATCAATGTCAGTGTTTGCTTCAGTCACATTCCAAAACACGTCATGTCTGTTTTTGCTCCTTTCCATAAAGGTATTCATTTTGTCTTCATCTAATCATTTCATTCCTGCTAAGCTGCCACTTAACCTCTTTCTTCCTCCTAAGCTTCCCTCGTTTCTTCTCATCCAACAAATATATATTAAATGTAATGTACCAGAAACTTTGCTGTTTTGTGTGTATGCTCATTTTCTAATTATGTAGAAGACAACTGATTATTTCTATTCACTACGATCTGAACACAACGGCAAAGATCTCATTTCTCACTCACCACTTTTTTGTATACCTTCCCTTATGTTGGCAAATAATGTAAAGCAAATATAAACTCAAAATGTGTCACTGAAGACTACCTATGTAGAGGTTGTGTTGTTGAGAGCCCTGTGTAATATCTAATGCATACAATAAGGGAAATGATCTGAACCTTTGGAACTGATTTCATGGATTACTGATGCTTACTCCTCTATAGCATTAACATACTGTAATCATCTGTCATAATGACATGCTTAGTTATTAGGCAAGGAAAGTCATGGGTCTGTTTAATGCCTGTTTTGTAGAGGATCTACCAGAGTACCAAAAATAGTTAGAAATGAAATGAGTTGATAGTCCCATGCATATTTCTTTTCTCTAAAGCTTATAGAAGCTTTCATTGATTCTCTTTAACTCCAACTCAACCAATGTGTTGATATTTAGAGTAGGATTTTAGAGCCACAGGTATGATTTGAGTCATCTTATCTAACCCCTTGTTTCACAGATCAGGAAGCCAAGGCCCAGAAAATTTAAGTGATAAATTTATAGCTTCATAGTTAGCCAGTGGCAAAACTAAGACTAAACAAAGTTGTCCTCACCTCAGTTCACTACTCTTTCTGTGATAACACATACTAAAAAAAAAAAAAAAAAAAAAAGACACACAAAAAACAGTGTAGGCAAAAAACCCTAAAAAAACAAACACAATGATGCTGTTTTGGGTAATACATTTGGCATCCAAAATTAAAAGTCATTTAAGAACTGCGAGTTCCCACTCTTACTGAGTGCTATGTAGCATCTTTTAGGTATAAAAATAAGCAATAAGCTTTATAAACTAATGTTACATGAACTTTTTATCATGAGTTATAAAAACTATAATGAAAAATGAACATGAAAAGCAGCCACTATTACAGGTGATTTACCTTCAAGTAGACAGACTAATAAATGGGCATAATAGCATGACTGCCTTAGCAATGGCAGGGAATGAACATGTCAACTTTTTTTTTTTTTTAGTATAGCAAAAGTGGAGATTTATTGAAGAACAAGTACAGACTCCCACATGGGGAGAGGGAAAGAGTCCCACAGAACAGACTCCCACATGGGGAGGGGGATAGGGTCTCCATGTCAACTTTTTTTATGCAAGTAAATCTGCAGTGTATAACTAATATATCGTTTATTTGTAAGATGCTTCAAGTCCTGAGAAAAGTAACTAAAATTCACCCTTAAATACCATCTAGTGGTAATACATGGCAACTGCATTGTTGCAGAATTGAAGGCAAAGGATCAAAATCTTGAAATCAGAGTTAAAGGATTTAAGATATGCTTAGTTCCACTTCCACAGGAGAATGTGGGCATAACTACTGTGAATTTAATGATGACAAAACACTGAGCAAAGTTAAAAGTGAGGAAGCAATTGAAGGTTAAGATAGTGAAAGCAATATAAAGGTGTTAATAATAAAAACTGAATGGTACCAATGGAAGAAAAATAGATTCTTGGTAATCTTCCTTTTGAATTTATATGGCACTCAGTGGTAAAAAAGAAGTTCAAAGAGACTGTTTTCTCAGAGTAAATATATACTTGATATTAACAGGATAATAAAGTTGGATATTTCAAGGGCAATAGTCAGAATATTTTAATTTAACTTCATGTTAATTGTGCATGCTTTATTTTTTAAAACTATTTAAAAAATATATTTTGCTGACCTTTTACAGAGAGGAAGGGAGAAGGATAGAGAGACAGAAATATCGATGAGAGAGAAACATATATCAGCTGCTCCCCACACACCTCCTCCCATTGGGGATGTGCCCACAACCAAGACACATGCCCTTGACTGAAATTAAGCCTGGGACCCTTCAGTCCGCGGCTGACGCTCTATCCATTGAGTCAAACTGGCTAGGGCTGCATGCTTTCTTTAAACTATCATTGGTCTTCTTTCCATTGCTTGGAAATTGATCAATGGAAGAACTGACATGAAGATTTTCCTATGTTTGTGACTTAATGCAGACACAGTTCATTTTCTAGGTTATCAGATATTTCAGTTTTCAAATTCTATTTGTATAAAATAACATACATCAAGAAATACCTAATGTTAAATTTTTAATGACAGATATACCTGTTCTTCTATTTTATCTTGTCTGTCAAGAGCAGCTTCAACAGCATCAAAGAACTCTTCTTCATTAATCAGACTGTTTGGGCCTTCCTATTCGAACACATAGAAAAAAAACAAAAAGCTGGTTTAAGAGTTGAAAACACTGATAAGTCTGGCATTAACTCTAGGGAAAAGTTGAAAAGTGATTCAACAAACATTTCTGAACTAGTTAGTACAGTAGGTAATATTGTATAAAATATGAGTAACATATGCTTTGTGTAGTATCATGAGTATAACAATTCAGTTACTCAGTACCCATATACTTACTGTATATTGACCAATATTGTATTAGGGCAATAATCTAGAGTAAGAGATAGGTGAACTATGGCCCATAGGCCAAAGCCAGTCCACTGCTTACTGTTTGTATGGCCTTTAAGCTAAGAATTCCATTTTTTAAATGGCTGGGAGGAAAGGAATGAATAACATTTCATGACATGTTGGAATTACATAAAGCTAAACAAAGTTTTATTGGAATATAATCTTCATTGTATTCATATGCATTGTCTATGCTTGCTACAGTGACAGAGTTGAGTACTTATAACATATATACTTGGTGACAGAAACCGTATAAAATTGAAGAAAGGGAAGTACAAAGTTGCAGATCTACAGGCTATGAGCAGTACAGATAGGGTACTGAGCAGGATCTTCCTAAGCAAATAGAAGCAGTTCATGGAGAAAGAAAAATTGAGCTAGCTGATGCTTGAAAGCCTGGTTAGATTGCAGAGCAGTGGTTCTCAATTGTCTGGACAACTTGTTAAAATGAAAATACCCAGGACCCCATACACAGAAATTACTTCTCTGCAGATCTTGGATGGAGCTGGGAACATGCATGTTTAATAAGTCCTCCAAGTGATTCTCATACAAAGAGAACCTCAGCTGTATCAGAAGATAAAAGTATAAAAGAACAGCAAAATGGAAAAAAACAAGGTATGTTCCTGCTGTGATGGAATAAATAAGTGGAGAAAGTTGAATAATGGCTTCACATTATGGTAAAAGTAGAGGCTGAAAAGGTACACTTCGGTTTAAGGTTCCCTAAATTTCTTTTCAAAAATATGTTTTTATTGATTTTATAGAGGGAAGGAGAGGGAGATAGAAACATGGATATGAGAGAAATATCAACATCGATTGGCTGCCTCCTGCATGCTCCCTGTTGGGGACCAAGACCGCAATCAGGGCATGTGACCTGACTGGAAATTGAACCAAAGACTTCTTGGTACAGGGGTTGATGCTCAACCAGCTGGGCAGAGTTCCCTAAAAATTTTTTTTTAAAAAAATCCTCATCGGAGGATATTTTTCCATTGATTTTTAGAGAGTGGAAGGATACAGGAGAGACAGAGAGAGAAACATCGATGTGAGATATATTGATTAGTTGCCTCCCACACAAGATTGAGCCGGCAACCAAGAGGTATGTGCCCTTGACCAGAATCAAACCCGGGATCCTTCAGTCTGCAGGCCAACCTTCTATCCATTGAGCCAAACCGACTAGGGCTCCTACATTTTTAAATATAAAAATAGGACATATGAATGACTGTTGGTCTCTCTACAATCTTACCAGTTAGACTGATAACCCAACGTCATCATTACTCCATGAAAAAGTATCTAGCAACATCATCCCATCCCTATCATAATTTGGGGTCACACAGGAAGGGTGGGAGAAAATATGGTATAATGCTCCTGTCGTTTGGCACAGGCATATCGGGAATCTTGATTTAATGCAATAGTTCTTTTGGAGTTATGAAGACTCTCTCATAACTCATTTCAAAAGAAAAAAAAATCCACAGAAACTTTATTCAATTTCAACATACACACAGAATAGTGCATACTTCAATGAATTATCACTAAGTGAATATAAACATGTAATGACCTGTTGCATCAGGAGAAGAACAGTAACAACATTCTAGAGGCTATCCTGAAGGATTCCCTGTACACAGTTAAAACATTTCAAAGGCACTTAAATGACTATAGTATCACTTTGCTCTTCGTTGATGTGAGAAAAATAGAAAATATCCAAAATCTACTCTGAACATATTTTCTGGTGATTTTTGAAAACTATTGATCATAACCACATCTACACTTTTAAAAATTATAATACGCATTCAACCTATGCAATCATGTCAGCATCTCAGGCGTCTCCCAATTGGGAAATTCATCATTAAAAAGTTCTGCTTTTAGATGATGAACACACATGTAATATACAGATGATGTATTAAACAACTGTATACTTGAGACCTATATAATGTTATTAAGCAATGTCAACCCAATATACTTAATACAAAATTTTTAAAAATTCTACTTTGATAAGTGAAATGGGCAAATAAAACAGGTACATTTTCCCTTTGATGGCAAACCTGAGAACTTGCATAAAATTTCTTTTATTAAAAAACAACTTTAAAAACCTCACTTTTATATCACCTTGCTTACCATGGAAAAGAGTTATTTGTTGCTAAATCTATGGGACACACTCCAGTTCTGACCTCACTTGCCCTACTGGCAGCATTTCTAATGACTCTCTTTGCAAAGATCTCTGCTCTTGGATGCCTAACTTCCTAATTCCCCTCTACTAAGCACTCCCTTGGGCTCCTGTGCAGACTCTTCCTCCTTTGTCTATCCCTTAAATGTGGGTGATCCTTAGGGTTCCACACTTGCTTTCCCACAGCATTTTTATTCATTTCTAAGAGTTCAGTCATCATCTGATAATTTCCCAAATTCATAGCCTGTCCATTCCTTTCTTAAGTGGTGTTAGATCTCTACATTTAATAATATGTAAGACCTCCTCAGATGAATGTCTCAACTCACGTGCAACATGTCTAAAACCTGTCCTTCCTCAACCTGTGCACCTATAGGACAAAGGCAGAAATCTGGGCCTGTTCTTGGATTCCTCCCTTTTCTTTCATTCAATCACCATACCCTTTAATTCTACTTTCTAAATATCTAATTTTTCCACATCTATTCCTACTGTCCTAGCCTATCTAATTTAGACTATATTCAATTCTTATCTGTTATACTGAAAAAAAAAATCTCCAAGTCCCTGTCACAACTCTCAACTTTAATCCACTCTCCCACGGCAGGAAGCAAGAATAATTTTTCTAAACTGTAAATCTGAAAACACAATTTCCTTAAAACCCATTCCTGAGGATCTGCACTGTTCTCAGATTTTTAAATCCCTCCCTCTTCTCAATGGGCTCCCTGCTCCATTGATAAGTTACTCTGGGGCAAAATGCTTTCTCTTGCTTTGGGCCTACAAATGTGTTCTTTCTTCTAAGCCCCAACAAGCAACACTCTTTCTAGGCTATTTGCCTGGTTGACATCTACTCAACCTACTTATTCTTAAAGTTTCAGCTAAGATGCTGTTTCCTTTAGGAAGCCATGCCCACCACTATTAAAAGTGCTTTATATTATTTTATTTGCCTGTTACCTAGTCTATATTACCATTAATATATACACAGGAGGAGCCCTCAGGCAGGATCTTTGTCTGCCTTGTTCCTTGCAATCTCACCCCACCGCACACCTAGCAGTGCCTTGTGCTATAGTAAGTCTTAAGAAATGGATTTAAGATCATAAAGTAATTTCTGAGGCTATAGGTGACAGAAACATTTAAACTGTTCAATAATTAAAACATCATAAATGTTGAATAAGAACCAAAATAAAGTCACATTTTGAGTAAATGTCATTTTAAAATCCATGCAAGCATAGTACTGACACAATATAAATGGTTCAAGATTCTAAAAGGAAGGGGGAAACATAAAAACAGGCCTCAGTTTATATAAAAATTGTATATTTAACTTCATATCACAAGGAGTTGGTGAGAAAAGGCTGAAGAACCCTTAACCATGTTCTTCATTAAAAGAGAGCAGTACAGGAGTAGAAAAGAATGATTTATTCAAACTGCCATTAGAATAAAAGTTTACCATATTATACCATAATTTTTAAAAATCCAGGTATATTAGCAATATATTTAGAAAAGATTGTTAAAAAAGAAAAAAAATACAGATAATTATTTGAGGTGGAGAATGCTTTTTTAAACATGGTATCAAATGTAGAGATAAGTATATCAAAAGACTGAGAGATTACATAAAAGCATTAAACTTTTATATAGCAAATTTTAAGTGACCAATAAACATTTCTTTAGAAAAGCCTAAATTTATTACATCAATAAAGCAATTTTTTTTAGATTTGAAACTAGTAAACACATATACCTAGCACAAGGCCTCTCTTCTCTCAATCCCGCTCTTATTCCCTGAAAGAAAACTGTGTTGACAGAAATGGAAGTATATAACTATACTTATACACTGTTGGAAGGAAATAAATTAGTACCATATATTATTAACTTAAAAACATGGGCTTTTTGTGTATTTTTCTATCATCTTCCTATAAGAAACATTTATTTTATAATATAAAAAAATAAGGTAACCTAAAATGGCAAAATATGCTTAGTATCAGAATAAAAATTAAAATTGTAATAGCTTGTATTTCAGTAATTTAGTTTATTAAACCCCCAGACAATAGCTAATTATATAATTTTTATACATTCTAGAAGAAATGAATTGACAGCTTAGTAATTAAAAAATATTACAGCTCAAGTCTCATTATCATGATTTCCACATTTGGAAATCAATTCCAGCATGAAAAATATTTAGTCAATAGCAGCCGAGTTTTTTCTTTAATCAATTCCAACATTAAATATAGTTAATAAAGACTTTTTTTCTCAATCAGTTCCAACATAAAAAATATTTGGTAAATAATCAGCTTTTTTTGTTCCCTTCTAGAATAAAAATGGCAAGATTTTTTCTTCTATTTTCTTAAATACAATTATTTTTAAATAGATGTGTTTTTTTATTGATTTCAGAAAGAAGGGAGAGGGAAAGAGAAACATCAATGATGAGAGAGAATCAGTGATAGGTTGCCTCCTGCATGCCGCCCACCTGGGACTGAGCCTGCAACCTGGGCATGTGCACTGACTGGGAATCGAACCACAGTGACCTCCTAGTTCATGGGTTGATGCTCAACCATTGAAGTATACCAACCGGTCTAACTATAACTATTTTATAATCCTATCTCTATCTCAATGGTACTCCTTGTCACTCTATTTTAAAAAATGTTCATTTCACCCTGGCTAGTTGATTTAGTTGATAGGAGCATCAACCTGCACACCAAAAGGCTATGGGTTCAATTCCCAGTCAGGCAGGGCATATACCTAGGTGGTGGGTTTGATTCCCTGCTGGGGCATGTATGGGAGTCAACTGATTGATATTTCTCTCTCACATCAATGTTCTCTCCCCCCCGCCCCTTCTTCTCTACCTAAAAAAACAATAAAAACTAAAAAACAAACAAAAAAACACACAACAAAAACATATCCTTAGGTGAGGATAAAAAAGTAATAAAAAATATTCATTTCAGGAATAACAACAATGTTAATGATAATTGCCATATGTATTTCTTATATATTTTTCTATAAAAATGTGATAAAAAATAGCTTATAAAATACTTGCTCAATAAAAAAAAAAAATGAGGAAAGAAGCTCATTTCACACATTCCAAACATAAAGGCAAAGTAATTACAATAATTCGTGCTCTACTGTGGATAAGACATCATAGTATACTGCACAAACTAAAATCTTTTGTCTGTATAAAGTATTCAGGTTTTCCTTCCATAAGTTGTTTTTACCTTAAAAAGTGAGTTAGAAGATAACAATAAAATTACCATCTTCACAGGGGAGATTAACACTTGTCTTATACAGTGAACAGGCATAATAATAAGAAGCCTTTTAAAGCCTATACTAAACTTTATAGGCAATATCAGAAATTCTATTTGAAAGTAAGCCTAGCATTTATATATTATGGTATATACATTTAATTAAAATAAACATAAAAGAATTATATATTTAGAATCTTTAAAGTTTACAAAAGTATAATTTAAAAATTAATCACGTTTGGGATAGGCATGCCTATGTGTTTTCCTTTCTAAGATCAAAATGTAACTTCATACCTCATAATCAGGTCCTCCAAAGTGGGATTTTTTCTTAAGTTCTATCATGGCATTTTTATATGCTTCTTCTATTCTTCTTCTTTTCTCCATTTCCTATTTTCAAAAGCAAGTGAAAAAACAAAATAAAACATCCACCCAAAACTGACAATATTATGTGTTGACAAGGGTGAAGAGCAACGGGAATTCTCAACTATTGCTGGTGAGAGTTTAAACTGATATAACCACTTTAGAAAATTGTCAACATTCAATGAAGCTAAGCATATACCCCTATGAATTAACAACTGTATTCCTAGGTATATGCCCAAGAGAAATGAGTGCATATATTCACTAAAGAATGTTCCCAGCAGCTTTATTCATAATAATAAAAAGATAAAACCTAAACTTCTATCAACAGAAAAAATAGATAACCAAATTAAAGTCAAACAATGAAAAGTCATCATACAATGAAATACTAT
>PVJC01037024.1:0-17378 GCA_004026665.1 Murina feae | reverse complement strand
GAAGGGAGTGGCAAGAAATATTCAAAGTGATGAATAGCAAGAACCTACAGCCAAAATTACTTTACCCAGCAAAGCTATCGTTCAGAATTGAGGGTCGGATAAAGAGCTTCACAGACAAGAAAAAGCTAAAAGAGTTCATCACCACCCAACCAGTATTATATGAAATGCTGAAAGGTATCCTTTGAGAATGAGGAAGAAAGAAAAGGAAAGTAAAAATTATGAACAACAAATATATATCAACGAGTGAATCTAAGAATCAAGTGAATAAAAAATTTGATGAACAGAATAAACTGGTGAATAGAATAGAATCAGAGGCATAGAATGGAGTGGATGGACAATTTTCGGGGGTTAAGGGTGTTGGGGGTGCGTGAAGAGACTGGACAATAATTGTACACCTATGGATGAGGACAGTGGGGGGGCAAGGACAGAGGTTGGCGTGGGAACTGGGAGGAGGGCAGCTATGGGGGAAAAAAGAGGAACAATTGCAATAATCTGAACAATAAAGATAAATTAAAAAAAAACACAAAAAAAAACAAGTAACTCAATTTCAATGTCTTCAGTGCAATTTTGATTGAGCTTATATGTTCTGCATATCATTAATAAAGTATAAAAAAAATATTCTCTCTTTGTCCTGAACATTTGCCATGGTAATTATGATGTGTCTTGGGGTGGGTCTTTTTGGATTCACCTTGTTTGGAACTCTCTGTGTCTGTGTGACTTTTTTCTTCCCCACCTCCAGGAAATTTTCTGAGATTATTGCTTCAAATACGTTTTCTAATCCTTGTTCCTCTTCCTGTTGTTCTGGCACCCCTATTATTCATATGTTGCTTCATTTCATGTTATCCCATAGCTCCCTTAGGCTCTCCTCCTGTCTTTTGATTTTTTTCTCTAATTGCAGTTCAGTTTGGGTGTGTTTTGCTTCTCTGTCTTCTAATTCACTAATTCGGTCCTCTGCTTCTCCTAGTCTATTGTTGAAACTTTCCATGGTGTTCTTTATGGCAGCTATATCACCCTTCATTTCTTCTTGATTCTTACATAAGTTATTCATTTTTTCATCCATTTCTTTTTGATTCTTACATAAGTTGTTGATTTTTTCCTCCATCCCGTTTATGCACTCTAGGACTCTTATTCGGAATTCTTTTTCCGACATACTGCATGCATCTTTTTCACTTATCTGCTTTTCTGGCGATTCCTCCTTTTATTTTCCTTGTGGGTTTCTTTGTCTACCCATTTTTTGGTCTCACCGACTGATCTAGATGTCGAGTTGTGCAGGGGCTGCTCTTTGGGTGGTGGTGGTTCCTCAGGCTGCAGTTGCTTCTCAAGACTGGTCCTCAGATGACACTGGCTCCTCTGGTGAGTGCTGTTAGCAGGTGTGGGGTGTCTGGTTGGTAATGGAAACTGCTCACACAGCTTCCTTGGACAAAGGTGGGCTGACCACGTGGCTGAGTTGGGTCTGGGGTATTATTGACCTGTTCGTGGATGGAATTTCCTCTACAGGTGTCTGGTTATGAGATTCACTCTCTAGCACCTGGCCTGACTGGATAAAGTTCACTTTGACAAGACCTCACACAAAGGAACAAAAGCACAAGTATATTTACGACAATAATAACCCCACTATAAGTCACCACCACCAGCAAAGAGGATGGGGGCAGAACCTGTAGATGCTGAGCTTATATATAGGAGATAAGGTTAAGAATTGGAGGGATACGGGGAGGATCTCAGTTCAGTATTGAGGAAGTAGAAAGGGGATGGGTGGATAGGAGGAAAAAGAATGAAAGAAAAAAAATAAATTTACAAAAAATTTCAAAAATGGTGTAAAAATAGCAAAAAAAAAGATAAAATAAAATAGAGTGATGGAAAAATAAAGTAAATAGAATTAGAAAATAAAGCAACAGACACACATAGGAAAACAAAGAAAAAAATAAAAAAAGAAAGGAAACAATGAAATAATAATAATAAAAAAAGAAAAATAAAAAAAGAAATAAAAAAATAAAAAATAAATTAAAAATGAAGAAGTAAAATGTTCCTTTGGCTGGCTTAAGATCCTAGTCTTCTGTACTGTTGTTTTTCTCAGGATCCAATTACTGGGGCCAAAAGTCACTCTTTAGGCCAGTCTCTTTGTAGTCTCAGGGACTTATTAGGTTGTTTGTTTGTTTGTTTGTTTGTTTGTTTTAAATCCTTTTTACAGTTCAGGGTGAAATCGGGGTGTGGCTGTATAAGTTGCCTGGATACTGGAGGGAGGGTTTGTCTCCTCAGGGCACAATGGCTGCCCAGGTCCCAGGCTGCGGCATGAGTCAGCACCAAACTCGCTGCCACCTCTCCTGGACCCCCCTCTCTCTCCAGATTCCACAACCCAGCACCCTCTCCCACACTCCAGCTACGGGGAAATGTCTGTATCCACAATGCCTTATGCATGGGGCTCAGTGCAGATAGACTCTGGCCACAGAGGCGGGCGAGGCTGCGGCTGCGCGAGTGCCTCTCCTGCTGGCACACTTCAGTCTTTACTGTGGACCCAGATGTAGAATCCACTTAGGGGGCACCTTCTCTCCTGCCCGCACGCCCCAGCCCTTTCCTGATTGTGAAGCCGATCTAGAAGCCCCTGCTGACCAGCAGTTCCACGGACCCTCTTTCCGCTGCGCCGCCGGTCTCAGGAGACTCGGCTGGGTGCTGGCGCCAGTGCCGTGTGGAGACTTTCTGATCCTCAGGGCTAAGGTCTGGTAAAATATCTTTCCCAAAGCCTTGAATTTACCTCTCTCAAGAGACTTCTGTCTTACCCAGCTGCAGGCTGTCTCCCAGCTCGATCTCCACTGCCAATTCAGGCTGGAAGCTACTCATTTCAGCTGCTTTCCCTATCTGCTCAGGGACAAGGCACTGTATACGTCTGCCTAAACCGTCACCATTTTTAATCCAATCCTGAGTTATTTTTTATTAAGTGTATTTTATTAAGCTTTATGTGGTACAGAAATAAGGTCCCTTTATTGAAATAATTTTAGTTGAAGAAAGGATTTTTTTCTTCATCTTTTCTTTCATTTGCTTGTCAAGAAAAGAAAGGCACTCAGCATTCTTGAGGTTATGCCATTGTAGGTGGCCACCTTGATATTTTAAAATTCTACATATCTCAAAACTAGGTAAATGTAATGCAAGAGATTATTTTAATTTAACCTCTCTGGAGAAAGTATTGCTACTTTCACAATTTAGTGAGAGTATCTAATCAAGTTTGCAAAATGAATAGTGTCATAATAGTCTGAAGAACAAAATAGAGACTTTTCTTAGGAGAGATTTTTGAAGACCTCAAGTGACAGAGCAATCATCGTTTAACAACTATTTGTTTATAATCTCTCTCTTCCCACTAATATTAATCTTTACCTTATACCAAAACTTAACAGGAATTCATACCTATATAGTTTTTAGAAGTTATATTAGGCCATAATACCTAAATTGAATTCTAGTAACAAACCATATATGACCTTAATTATAAATTTGATCTTAATCTTGTCTTTTATAATACTAGCCATGAATAGTAACAATCAAGCATACCTAAATCTAAAAGTAATTTACAGCACCCATAGGCAGGAACACCAAATATATATTTACTTATTTATAATTAATATAATTGATAATTATTACTTATAATTAATTATACTCTGCTTGTGGGTAAGATTTAATTTTTAATGAAACTTTGCAGAAAAGTTTTTGAAATACATACTGATTCCTACTATGTTTTATAGACTAATGTATATTTATAATCTTTAAATTATGTATATAATTTTAATGATTGAGAAGATAATCATAATAAATATAATAAATTATATAAATATGTATAAATAATTTATAATAAATGTAAACTTGAAAATAATCAAGAAAAATGTTGAAATATAACATGATAAAAGTTGTTACTGAATATCACCAGATAGTGGACTTAGAGGTGGTATTTTTTCCCCTCTTTCTCTGTTTCCAAATTTTCTCTATGTATAAATTAATTTCATAGTCAGAAAAATATTTATAATAGAAGATGCCATTGCAATTATTTAAAAATATAGAATATAAGACATACATTTGACTATGTCTTACATAAAGGGAGCTTTAAGTACTTTTCAGATGAATGCAGAGTTAACTCAACCAGGCAAATCAATCATCTAGGCAACATTCCATACTTACCCTTTTCCATGGTCCCTTTGACAGGAAAACACCTCCTCCACTCTTTCCCTTCCTCCTGTTCCTCCGCTGCCGCCTCTTCCTGCTCCCAACCCCTCCTACTTCCTCTCTGCTTTCTTCTTCTCGCCTTTCCTCCCTCCCTTTCCTTTTCCCTCCTGCTCCCCTCCCTCCTCCTCATTCTCCTTCTCTTCCTCCTCCCCAACCCCCTTTCTATTCTTCTTCTCTTCTTCCTCCTCCTCCTTCTCCTTCTTCTTTTTGTAAACTTATTCATGTTAAAATGAACAAAAATAACTTCTAGTCCTGCACTTCTCTGAAAGTAAAAAAAAAAAAACCTGACTCATTCTATTTTTATAGAAGTAAATCAATTAACCCAAAATATTTTTACAGAGAGGAATATTTACCTGATGCGTCAAATAAGAAGTAATGACATTTATTTTTTGTAAGTAAATAAAGGAGGGTGGGCAGAAATAAAGACAGTGAAGACGATTCTGTGCTCTTTAGAACACCTAATGTGTTACTAAAATAATGTCATTCAGTGTTATAAAAATAGACCATGATCTTTTACTTTTAAAACTTGTTTTGGACATTAATTTGGTTATAGTATATTGATAGAGAAAGAATCAAGTCCAATACTGACAGAGACATAATATTATTAAATAAATATTGATTTTTTATTGTGGCAATTTTTAAATTTAGTTTTTTAGTTTATTGTCAAAATTAATAAGGAAGTTGCATGGTAACCCACATTCTTATTTATATGCTGATATATTCTACTCACTTTTCAGATTTCTATTCAGGGCAAAATTCCAAGTTATTAAATGGAAAGCACTCATACGATCACAGAAACTATTCACTTACTAACAATAACTTACCTTTTTCCTGTAAACTCTTCATTCTTTTCCCACACATGAACTTACCCTGGACCAAAATATATAATTTCCAAGTAAGATTAAAGACACTAACTCTAACATTTTTTTCTTCATGTATCCAGCTTGTATTGTACTACTTACATTTAATTTTATGTTGCCTTAAAATACTCTACAGTTGCTCACTTATCTTCCTAAGACCAAGAATCATGTTATCTTTCTATTGCCTTCCTCAAACATAGCAATGCACTGAATAATACTGAATGACTAAGTCTTATACAATTACCAGAAATCATCCATAGTAAGTATACTCCTCTAAGATTTGTTTGAGGTTTTTTTCCCTTTAAAACCTACTGTACCTTTAGTAAAACCTAGGATTATTCATTAGAAATTAGTTTATAATGGATTATGCAATCATCCTTCAAATGAGGAGATGACCTCCAAATTGAAAACACAAATCAATGAAACAAGAGAAGAAAAACTTAATACAGATACCATTGCTCAAATGAAGAAAATCTATTCTGCCTGTTCAAGTACTCTTTTATACAACACAAAATTTTGACATAAGTATGAATATTATTGTTGAAGTCAAGCAAAAAGCAAATCATGAAACCTATTTTGAAGTGCACTTTATTCTAAGAATATGGCTGAGAATAAAATACTTTTAGAGTTTGTATCCAGAAATTTTATAAATAAAGGTGCAATAGGAGATAATTTATTTATCACAGCTAGTTGTGTACATTCTCTGAAAACACTTGTCAAAGACTGGCATTCGTCCTCTCACTCAGTTTTGAGAAGTTCTAAACATTTATTTTGAACTGTGTTCAATAAGGCCAAAGAACATTAAGCCTTTGGGTTTCCTCCATTTATCCCTTCCATAGCTCCCTGTTAGCTCTCTTCAAGGACAAAACATCCTTGGTGTTTTCACTGTAGCTATTAAGTGATTTTTTTTTTGTAGCTCTAAAATGTCAATTTCCGCAAAGCATTAACATCCAAGAGAAGCTTCTTTCAATTTCTCAATTGCTTATGTCTTTCATTCCTGCTGCTACCCATCCCAAAGATTTCTTTCTAAGTACCTCTGAAGCACACATTTTCTGAAAACATTTGTAAAATGAATGTAGAAAAAAAAGAAAGAAAGAACCTGTCACTCTCCATTAGAATCTTTGTAGCTTCTTCTTTGCTGTGCAGCCCTGACATTTCAGTAATTGCTTCAACCTTAGTGTAGCCAGGCTTGGTGTCTTCCCTAGATGAAACGTTTCCTAGACTTCTTATTTTAGAAGTTCTCCACTTTGATTACCAAGGCACTAAGTTTTTCCTCAACCCCGGCCAAGGCTGCTTTTAGCCTGTCAACATGTCTGAATCAAGTTTTCCTCAATGAAAATGGAGTACCCGCGGTGAAAATTGGTTTCATCATTTCCTGTCTCCCATTTAAGGCCCCTTGTGGGTGAACCAAATTTACTTGTGGAAGTAGTTTTCTTTCCTTCTTTAATTAGGCTGACTGGCATTTTGTAATAACTGTGAAGCAACTGAGAAGAGATGTTTATAATAAGTACATCTGAATATTAGTGGCTTGTGTATAGGGTTTGTTGATGATCAAGATTGTTTCAAATTGAAATAAAACACTGCAAGGAATTATGGGTGCTTGGGGAGGAAATAAGCTAAAATTAAAGGAATGGATAAGATGCTACCCTATGACCGCTGTTCAGCATACAGTCACTTTGCAGTACTTTTGAGTGTTACCTGTTCGTATGAGAGGCAGTGGCAGGAGGAAGGAGTGGAGAGGAGTAGGACAGTGTGCATTTCAAAGAAGTCATTGTGGGAATTACAAACTAGTACATTTTCCAAAGAAACCTAATATAATCATCTAATAAATCTGAGGGTAATAAAAGATGAGATCAAGATACTTAGGTAAGCCAGTATAAAGGGTGTGGTTGTAAAAACTCTAATAGCAATAGTAATTGATTTAAAAAATTAAAAACTATGAAAATCACTTGAACATTTTATTCATACTATCTCTTGGGAACTTGTTACCAATAGCGTTGCCAATGTAATGTTGTGATTAATAGTCCCTTTGCCTCTCCCATACTTCCTTTTGACTCATGACCACTTTCCACTTTCACATGTGATCGGCTAAACATTGTACACTATGCTTCACTGAAGAGCTAGCACCATAAAAGGAAGAGGAAATAAGAAGTCCATGCTTGGGTTTTGAATCTCATGGGAAAATAAGAAGCAGTTAGGCTGTAATCAATAGATTTAAAGTATTATGACAAATCTTAGCAAAGTTTCCTTGCCCAAAATTATACATCTACTAGGGGCCCGGTGCACAAAAACTTGTGCACTCGGGGGTGGGGGGTCCCTACTGGGATGCCTGGGCAGCCTGGGTGAGGGGCTGATGGCTGTTTGCAGGCTGGCCAAGCCCCCCAGCGGGAACCCTCACCCCCTGGGTTTCATCTCCACGTGCATTTTCCCGTCGTCTTTTTGTCTGGGTAGAGACCTGGAGTGTCCACAGCAGTCTCTCATGGGAGGGAGGGTATGTCGCGTCAGTCCCGGGGCACTCCCTCCTCCCTCGGGTCCCCTTCCCAAACCCTGTCGGGTCTGCAATAAGTGGTGTGTCCATAGCCTGCGCACAGATCGTGGGACACCTGGTGGGGCAGCGGCGGCGGCAGGACACAGTCTGAGAAGAAGGGGCCAAAAGAGGCCAAGGGGCCCGGCCCATCCTCCCCACTGGGGAAGTTCACCATGGTGGGGCACAGGGGGTGCAAGGGCTCAGTCAAGGTGGAGTGGCTGTGGTGGGCCGCCAGGGACAGCTTCTTGGTTGAGGGACAGCCCAGGGCGCTCCAGGGCTTGGGTATGGTAGGCTTCCCCCCATCACCGCCGGTGGCTCAAAGAGCCCTGGCTCCAGCTCGGGACCCCTGCAGGGCCGTGGACAGGGAACCCATCCAGAGGCTCCACAGGAAGCAAGACGCCCGCCTCAGAACCGGCCCCATAGTCTGGCCCCAGCAGCTCGAAGAACTCCAGGGTCTCGGGGACCTTGTCCAGGTCGCACAGGTTCACGCGGCACCCCAACGGGTTGCCCCCACCGCCTCCTGCCCCCACCCATGGCTTAGGCATCTGGGAGAGATGGTTAATTTCCATATTACTCTTTTATTAGAATAGATTCTTATCCTATTATAGGCAGAGTAGGGGTGGAGAAAAGAGCTAAAATGCTAAGCTTAGTGGTTCAATTTATTTACCAAGTTTATATGCTAAAGCAAGTCCTGAAATTGTTGCATGATACTTCAGGGCTGTATTGGCTTGAGACAGCCTCTCAGAATTCCTCCTCCCTGGCAAAGCCCAGGATTAGTAAATCTACTCTTGTGTGCTTCAGGGTAGCCTGGGTATAGTATAGGCACTTAGTCAGTCCTGACCCACTTCCTTACACTTGAGAAGAGCGGCAGCATAGGACGGAGAACAAATGGATCCCAACATGACTTAAAGTCCTAACTGGCACCAGTCAGCATGTACTTTGTGGACTGAGTTTAACTGGATGCCAGTGAGAACAGACACTGAAATAGGCCAGTTATGCCCAGCCTAGTTTTGAACTATCTAGCCCATCTCTCCACCTGAAATCTCAGGAATTTAGATATGAGTAAATGGTCAAGGGTAGTAACTCTAAAAATGGCTTGATTATGAATCCTTAAACCAGTTAGAGTGAGAGCTCATAGTAAAATTAATCAGTATTACAGTAAAATAAAGCTATGTTTTCTTCTCTGGGTTAGTGAATGAAAATTACATTACCTTTTACCACTCGATTATATAGTAGCAAGCTAAATCCTTGGTGTATGTCTAAAACAGACCATTATTTTGAATTACATCTAAAACCAGAACAGAGAGACTATTTAAGAACATTCTTAATATCAGAAGAAAAAACAAAAGGTATGCCACAATTTTCAGAAATATCAAGACAATAAGTTGGACTCACTGTTAATCCTAGTCTAAGCAAAGAGAAAATAATAGCTATTTTTAAATTTGGTAAACATTTTGAATTCACAATAGATAAAGAAATTTTTGTCATGGTTATCTATTTCCTCCTTTATCACTGCTTCCTTTCCTTCTTTAGTTGTTTTTGTTTCTCTTTCATTCTTATATATCATCTTTATCATACTTCATGCTCATCCAGTTTCTCCATTTCCCTTCTCTCCTTTCTGTCTTCTAATAAATCAACAGGATAGATGTAAAAATATAGCACAGAACAAAACTGACTTAGATACAAATTCATTTGCTTTTAGTAATCTAAAGAACTTTCTCTACTCACATTATTTAAGTAAACTAGAGGCCTGGTGCATGACATTCCTGCTCTGGGGGGTGGAGGTGATACCTCAGCCCAGCCTGTGCCTTCTTGCAGTCTGGAACCCCTCGGGGGATGTCCGACTGCCAGTTTAGGCCTGCTGCCCTCGAGGGGTTCTTAGTGCTGCCGTGGAGGTGGGAGAGGTTCCCAGCACTGCTGCTGTGCTCCCAGCCATGAGCCTGGCTTCTGGTTGAGCAGCATTCCTCTTGTGAGAGCACACTGACCACTAGGGGGCAGCTCCTGCATTTAGCACCTGTCCCCTGATGGTCAGTGTGTGTTATAGTGACCAGTTATTCCTTTGGTCGATTTGCATATTAGGGTTTTATTATATAGGATGGTTAAAAAATGAAAAAGTTGTTTATAAAAAATTTACATTTCCAAAATACCTATGAAAAAAGCACATAACTTAAGAAAAGCATAAAACAAAGATATTAATTTTCCATAGCATAGTTGCCAATTTTTAAAGTTGCTTAAGTTGTTGCAGTTAAAATAACTTACAATTTCATAGGTCAATTATACCTCAATGAAGCTGGAAAAACATTGGTGAGACCCAACTATTAGAAAATGAGGTATGTACTGAATTGGAAAGCTTTCCATAGTTACTAAGATAAAAATAAAGTATTATATTTATTCAGTATGATACCTTTTATTGAAACACAAAGAACATATTTATTTATATATCTATGATTGAATAAATAGAAATATCAATGAGGACAGAGATGGAGAAGGATATGTAGATGAAGTTAAATGTTGCTATATAACAAATTTTTAAAAGATATAAAAATTTGTAACAATATTTAATTTTGCTGAAAAATGTAGAGAACTAGGATGAAAGGGGTCAGGCTTTAATTTTGTATTTTTATAACCGATTCAAACATTTTTATCATGATTCCATACTTCTTTTTCCTACCAAAAGGGATTCTTCTGGGTTCAAATATTACTGAACATTCATTTTATATGTTTTTCTATTAAAACCTAATAAAGTGTTATTTAAAAAACAAAATTGAAATAAATTTCTACCTCATTTCTTTTATGCAGTTTAAGGTATAAATTTTTAAACAGTAGAACATTCAGTACAATCTCATGGGAAACCCTGCTTTCACTTAGGATAACACTGAAATTACCTTATTATGGTTTTCAACCTTTTTTTCACTTTTTTAGATTCTTTTAACATAAGCCATTTTATAGTTTCTCCCTGTCTTCATTCTGACCTGGACTTGCCTAGGCATTTATAGGAAATACATGCATGACACCTACATGTAATTACAGTTAGCTAAAACTATCAGATGTACACTAAAACTCTGGTAACAGATAAACATTTATGTATCATCCTTCTAAAGGTGTTTGCATTTTATTTTATTTTTAAATATATATTTTTATTGCTTTCAGAGAAGAAGGGAGAGGGTAGAGAGATAGAAACATCAAAGACAAGAGAGAATCATTGATCGGCTGCCTCCTGCACACCCCACCCTGGGGATTAAGCCCACAACCCGGGTATATGCCCTAACTGGAAATAGAACCGTGACCTCCTGGTTCATAGGTCAGCACTCAACCACTGAGCCACACCAGCTGGGTTAAAAGTGTTTGTGTTTTAAAAACAAAAATTTATGAATAACTTACATATTATTATAGAACTTGAGGTATGATTTATAAGTTTAAAAATACGAGTGTAGCCCAGCAGTGTTTTACAAAAGCCAGAGTTTGTGAGTTTTTCATCCAGTACCTAGTGCAAAGTATTCAACAAATGAATTGACTTCAGAGGTGGGCACTGAATTTTTCCTCATTTTCTCTGTAAAGAATTCTATGCATAGAATATAGGTGAAGAATGCAATTTTACTTATGTTATTCATTGAAAGCTTGACTACTCTTCTAAGCCTGTGAAAAGATGATAATTAATAGCTAAATTATTAGAAAGTGTCTTTCTATTAAAAACTGAGACAATGCCACTAACACAATTTTTAAGTTATGGTTTCGACACAGTTACTTCAAAGGCAATTCTGATTCTCAGGTATTTCTAAAATTCACTGTTGGCATCTAATTCTTATAGTGCACATACTATGTTATTAATATTAGATTTTAAAACTTCAACAAAATTGAATGTACAATGCAATTCAAATAAAGTATCTTTTAACTTCAACTACATGATATACAAGAAAGGTTTTTTAAATGGTACATTTATTATTTCAGTATATCCTTATGAGCAGGGGTTTCAGTGTTAGTCTCAAATGCATTGCCATGTTCCATTTTTATATTATAAAAATAATCTGGAAGGCATAGCTGATCTGTGTATTTCCAGACTCAATCAAAGGCATCATTTCTCGTGAGTGATACTAGAGACCACAGTTTTCATAAAACATCTGGATTACCACAGCTAAACTAGTTCCAATTTTTCTTAGATATAAATATAATATTCCAACATAGCACAACAAGATTTTCAACATTTTTTCCTTTATATCAGCCCCTGAAGTCTTTGAATAAATCAAGAACTGTTTACAATTTGTTCACTGTTCAGCTTCATTTCCATCTAGTTTACATATGGAGTGAATGTAATGTATTTATTTTTCAAGAAAATTTCCTATTCTTCTGACACCATGCATGATTCAACAAGATACTATCAGAATCAATGATGGCTCTGGTGAATTGCCCTCCTAGCTCAGTCTGACTAGCAGAATACAGTGTTGTGAAGAAGCTGGCATTTTTTCTCTTCCATGCCGATGATCCATTACATAATGGTTCTGTAGAGCTCATATCTTAAATCATGCAATCTTTAGTAACATAATCTTCTTTTGGACAGACTCTTAAGATTTACACATTTGAAGCTATCTTTCTAAAACATTTGACCTTAATGTAATTCTTCTTAAACCTCACTTTTTACCTACTTCCCAAACCCCAAAAGTCATTTAACTATCAGGATGGGCTATCGATCGCTTGGTTATATTCACTGCAGTCACACTGGGCAGCCCTCACTGATGCTTAACTTCATATTGCTACAAATCTTACCCAACTTCAAACTCTTGGTTCTGTGATCCCAATTTTAATCATATATCTGCTCCTTAGGGTTTAGTATAAATCTTTGCTTTACTAGCAGACTCTTCTATGTATAAAAGAAACCCTTATTCTGTCTACGTACAATATCTTCTTGACACTTACAGAGTCAAGCCTTAACACCAACCACTACATAATACCTTGCAGATACTGATAAGAGAAATACTTCCACGTGGGGAACTAATGTACTTTTGGGGTAATTTTTCTTTTTAATGATATATCCAAAACCATAGTCTACTTTGCACCCAAATTTCAGAGCAGCAAAAATATTGCCTACTCATTTGTGGTAGTAGTTTGAGGCCCTGTGAGATGCTGAGCACTGAATAAGGTGCCAGTGATACAGTGATGGCTAAGAGAGTCACGGTTCCTGCCTCTGAGAGCTTACATTTTATTAGAGAAGATGATTAACTAAACATCCTGTATAATAAAGAGGTAATATGCAAATTAACCCTCACACCGTAACACCATCACAAGATGGTGGCCAGCACAGCAGGGGCGGGGCCGGCTGCACCGTGTACCTGCCACTGGAGTTACTTCAACCCTACTGGGGGGGGGGGGCAGGTGTTGACTGCTGCTCCATGCAGCTTCCCTGGAGTTCCCTTAGCCCCACCAGGGGGCAGTTCCATCTGCTGCTCTGCATGGCTTTCACCAGGGTGACCAAGCCAGCAGGGGAGGGCAGTTGGGAGCCATCAGGTTGGCAGGGGAGGGCAGTTGGGGGAAAGATCAGGCCAGCAGGGGAGGGCAGTTTGGGTTGATCGGCTGGTAGGGGAGCAATTAGGTGTCAATCAAGCCAGCAGGAGAGTGGTTAGGGAGTGATTAGACTGGCAGGCAGAAGCAGTTAGGAGCAATCAGGCAGGCAGGCAGGCGAGCAGTTAGGAGCCAGCAGTCCTGGATTGTGAGAGGGATGCCCGAGGGGTCCCAGATTGGAAAGGGTGCAGGATGGGCTGAGGGACAACCCCCCAGTGCACAAATTTCATACACCAGTCTCTATTGAAATAATAATACAGGATGATGAAATTTATGATAATTTTTTATTTTATTATTGCTTAAAATATTACAAAGAGTAGTACATATGTCTCTTCCCCCTCCCCAACCTTCCCTCAGCCTCTCTTACCCCCCAGTGTCTT
Organism: Murina feae; assembly: GCA_004026665.1. Lineage (NCBI taxonomy): Eukaryota > Metazoa > Chordata > Mammalia > Chiroptera > Vespertilionidae > Murina > Murina feae. Next base: position 3,855 of record PVJC01037024.1, on the reverse strand, counting down.
GTGTCCATTGGTTATGCTTATATGGATGCATAAAAGTCCTTTGGTTGATCTCTTTTCCCTTTTCCCCAACCCTCCCTGGACTTTCTGCTGTAGTTTGACAGTCTGTTTGATGCTGCTCTGCTTCTGTATCTATTTTTGTTTATCAGTTTATAATGGTCTTCATTATATGATAATTTTTCTTAAACATATGGAATGGTCAGATGAATGTTTCCAAGGGACAATCATGTAAACTGGGATAATTGGGTGTTAGCTAAGTGAAGTGGTAGTGGTGTGAATATTCCTAGTAGACCAAGGATCATGTGCAAAGGGACTGAGAATTTTTGTTCATTTACTTCCAGCAAATTGAAGTCTTGTTGCATAGAATATTAGAGTCATCCATAGTCTTAATATTACATTTTTCCACTTTAGGGTGTGACATATTTAATTGAATACAATCATAGTATCAGAAACTATAAAGTTGTCACATTAACTTTGTCACTGAGCATATTCAAGAGTGTGGTGTGACTTTCTATTGCCTCATTTTCCTCATTCTCATCCTGCCATCTCGTATTGTTACAAGAAAATGTACTCACAGCCAAGAAGGTGTCACAGAATTAGAATGAACATATCTGTAGAGAATTGATTCATTTTCTTTCTAGTTGACATGTACAGCATGCACTGGATGATGAAGCTTTGGTGAGCATGACAGGCAAGAATAAGTAGGCAGTTACTCTCCAGAGCATGGTTTCCCTCTCTGTGGCTGGGAAAACTCTCCATCATTTGAAAGGAGGCTTTGGATTAGCTAGCAGAAGAAGCTAAGTACTTTTGGTTTTCACCAATCTCAGAAGGAATGCTCAAAATGAAGTGCTTTGTTTTTCTAGAAAAACTGCTTTCAAATTTTAAAAAGGGTAAAAAAAAAAAATACCCCACACACTAAAATCTAAAAGTAAGAGAATAACAGAGGTGACATTTTTGTTGTCCCAGAATTTTTGATAGAAATCAAAGTTGAGACAAAGAGGGAACAATTACTCCAAATTCTACAGAGAATTGCCAATAATTAGGGTTAGATATCACTTCAAATGAATTAGAATATGGTGAACAGGATAATGTGTCACTTCCAAGGATTAGGTTACAGAAAGACTCTGGCTGCTGTTCTGTTTACTTTGTCTCAACCTTTATCTTGCTAACTCTGAGGGAAGCTACAGGTCATGTTGTGAGCTGTCCTATGGACACACCCACCCAACAAGGAACTGATATCTGTGGTCAATAGACAGGAGAATCTGAGGCCTGCTGTATGGGCTGAATTGTGTGACCCCCAAATTCATATTTTAGAGACTCCCCAGCACTTCAGAATGTGACCAAATATAGAGACAGGATCTTTTCAGAGGTAATCAAGTTTAAATGAGGTCATTAGGGTGAACTCTGATCTAATATGAATAGAGTCCTTATAAGAAAAGGAAATTTACCTGGCCAGCATGGCTCAGTGGTTAAGCATCAACCTGTGAAGCAGGAGGTCACAGTTCAATTCCCAGTCAGGGAACATGCCCGGGTTGGGGGCTCGATCGCCAGTGTGGGGGGTGCAGGAGGCAGCCAATCAATGATTCTCTCTCATCACTGATGTTTCAACTCTGTCTTCTAATTCACTGATTTGGTCCTCAGCTTTCTCTAATCTGCTGTGTATTCCTTCCAATGTGTTCTTTATTTGTGTTATGTCATTCTTTATCTCAGACTGTTCTTTTTTCATGGTTACTATATCTTTTTTCATACTGTTAAGCATTTTTACCATCATTCCTCTGAACTCTGTTTCAGATAAATTTCTTATCTCTGCTTCATTTATCTCTTCTTCTGGAGAATTCTCTAATTTTTTCATTTGGAGTTTCTTTGTCTCCTCATTTTGGTTGTCAGTTTGGGTTTGTGACTATGTTTTAGGTAGATCCTCTATCTCTCAGTCTCTAATGCAGGACAGAATTCAAGGCTGTTCTAACTAATTGGATCAGGCAAAGACTCAAAGCCTCCAGAGTCTGCTTCTGTCTACAGAATTATAAGATTCCAACTTGAATAGTCCAGGCAATCATCCTCAGATGTGAGAGAGTTGTTTGTTTTTTCCAACAGGGTGGAGCAGTTGATTCCCCCTGCAGGCTAATTGTTACTTTTAATCTTTTAAGCAGCCTCAAAGCAAGGTGTTTTCCAATAGGGTGTGTTGACTGCCTTCCCACCAGGCAAGGCAAATGTGCATGTGGGAAAGACATCTTCTGGTATGTAAGAAAATGACTCAGCCCAGGAAACTTAGGGTGTCTGCCTTCTGAGCTCTATCCCCCGAGTCCCCAGTCCAGTGTTCTGCTCTCACAGCTCCAGTCCATTTCACTCTCCCAGAGCACAGGGTGAGTGGCTCCACAGGGAATTTTTGTATGTTGGCCCTACAAGAGGGTGCCCAAACTTTCAGCTGCCACTTCCTGAAAGATAGCACCCAGCTGCTTTTCACAGCTAGATGTTATGTGGGTACCCTCCTCAGATCTGGTGCTCTCTGCTAGGGAGCTCAGCTTTAGGATTAGATCCCAAAGGTCTCAGTAGCACCCCTTCTTCCCCCCGCCACAGCTAAGATATCTCTCCAGGACTTCAGTTTCTGTCTGTGGGTGCCCAGCCAGCCCTTTGTGCCACCACCCCTCCTACTAGTCTCTATGTAGTCTCCACCTCCGATCCTTGGGTATCAGGGTTCTGTCCTATGAGTTTTCTATTGATTATTCAGGAAGCCTTTCTGTATTTCAGTTGTAATTCCAGCTTGTTTATGGGAACATGTCCATGGAGTAGCCACCTACTGTGCCACCATTTTTAATCTCTGTCATCATCATTGATGTTTCTTTCTCTCTCTCCCTCTCCCTTCCTCTCTGAAATTAAATCCTATATAATAAAAGGCTAATATGCAAATTGACTGAATGGCAGAATGACTGGTTGCTATGATGTGCACTGACCACCAGGGGGGAGACACTCAATGCAGGAGCTGCCCCCTGGTGGTCAATGAGCTCCTAGAGGAAAGCGCTGCTCAGTCAGAAGCCCTGTGGCAGCACTAAGGATGTCTGACTGCCAACTTAGCCCCACTCCCCAGACTGCAAGAGGGTGCAGAGCACACTGAGGGTTTCATGCACCAGGCCTCCCTTATATATAGATTTGGACATAGACACGTACAGAGGGAAGATGATGTGAAGACACAGGGAGAAGTGGGCCATCTACAAGCCAAGGAGATATAACTGGGACAAAGCCTTCCCTCACAGCCCCCAGAAGAGAACAACCTGCAACACCCTGATCTTGGACATCTAGCCTCCAGAACTGTGGGAAAATAAATATGTTGTTTAAGCCACCCAATCTGTGGTACCTTGTTCATCAGCCCTAGCAAACTAACACACGTTCCAACAGCCATGTGTGTAAGCTTGTTAGTGGACCTTTTGAGGCCAGGTGAGGAGCTTGGAAGATCCTCCCCCAAAATGAGCCATGAGAAATGGTTACAGAAGCAGTAGAAATTAGTAAATCAGGAAAGGAAATCTAGTATGTGGTGAAAACTGATGGCTATATTGGGTTTAGTAGAAAACTGGAAGTGAATTTTTCCAAAGAGGTTATGGATATTGTACTCTGGAATTCAAGGGTAAGGTCACTTCACTATTTGATATAAAAGTTTGTATTGTGGGAGAAACAAGATGGCGGCATAGGGTAGACACCGTATATGCAGCTGTGAACAACTATTTCAGAAAAACCACGAAAAGAACACACGGACACCACTCGCACCCACAGGACGGCTGGCTGAGTGAAAATCCTACAACTAGAGAAGAGTCTGAGACTCAGAGGAGTGGCGGAAGCAAAGTACAGAGGTACGGAGGCGCGCGC
>PVJC01037023.1:0-17405 GCA_004026665.1 Murina feae | reverse complement strand
CCCCCCCTGCACCCCCTTCATCTCCCCACCCCCCCATCCCAATTAATGTTCTTAGCGATCAGCTTCCCCACCTACTCTGTGAGGCCCTCCAGGGCAGGGTCTCTCTCACTCACCTTGTATCACCAGGCCCTTTGTCAAGGCCCAGCACAAAGTCCAGGTCCAATGCTCACTTTCTGAGTTGACCAGATAGACTTCTTTCCGAGGAGGGGAAGCCGACCCGATCCCCTTAGCCAGAGTCACTTCTACCTCTGCTTTACTCTCCTAATGCTTTCCTTGGGCCTCATACGCTACCTGGTTGTGACGAACCTATTAGCCGAGGGGCCCTGGAGCCAGGCTGCCTGGGTTCAAGTTCCGGCACTGCCACTTCATGCGCGACTCTAGAAAAGTGACCCAATTTTCCCCGGCCTCACCTTCCTCAACTGTAAAATAGGGAAAACAATATACTTTATCTCACAGAGAAGCAGTTCACGCGTTTGGAGCAATACCTAGTGTACATTCCATCAGCATTGGTTATTAGGGTCCATCTATATGTCTCCGCTAGACTGTCAGCACTGGAGGGAAGTCTTACCTCTCCCTCGGTGCATTTTGTACAGCCTTGCTCATCGTAGCGCTCCATGCATGCTGACTTAATTGGCAAGTCACATCCAGTATTGTTTCCATATCTGGCCAGCCTGTGGGAACTGTGATAAAGAGCAGGTCAGTGAACGCCTAGCCAAGTGTAACCAGACTCAGGGAAAGACAGCCAGAAGGAACCATGCCTGCCACATCGACTCACGTTCTCTGAGCAATTCACCGGTGTGGCAGACAAAGCAACATGCAGACTTGCTGCCAACCCTTTTTTCACCATGTTAGAACCACCTGAGGTAGCAAGGGGAGATGGTTTTGTCTGTTTGTTTGTTTTTGTTTTTATATTTTTATTGATTGCAGAGAGGAAAGGAGAGAGAGAAACATCAATGATGAAAGAGAATCATTGACCCGTTGCCTCCTGCACTTCCCTTATTGGGGATTGATCCTGAAACCTGGGCATGTACCCTAGACCAGAATCGAACCCAGGACTCTTCAGTCCACAAGCTGATGCTCAATCCACTGAGCCAAACCAGCTAGGGTGGGAGGGGAGATGTTTTGTTATGAATAGAGAGTTGGCTAGGCCCTGGGAAACAGAGTTAGGATTAGATGGCTGCCTCTCTGTTTAATAGTTGGGGTCTGTGAAACATGAGAGCTGGGTGTCTCAAACCCCATATCTTTGAGGACCAGCTACAGGAAACCAGAGGCCACCCCAAGTATGTGAGGTGGAACAGGACTGAATCTAAGGAATTGGTGTGGGCCTCTAAGAATGACATCTTGCATGATGCCATTGACCTTGCCTGCTAGGAGAGCTGCTGCCACTGCCCCCTCAGGAAGCTGGGAATCCGGGGCTCACCTTTGGAATTGTTGATTCCCAGAAAACACCACACAGCCACCCAGAGGTTGGGAAACCATGACCTTGTTGGCCAGCTGCAGCCAGTGCAGGAAGATGACCTCTGCCTCATCTCTGCTGTCCCAGATTCACACCTACATCCAGCTTCACAGAACCACCGACAGCTGCAAGGGAGTCGGGCACATTTGGTGTTAGCTTTCCACTCTGACACAGAGGTAGATATATTGGCGGGTTGTAAGAAATGCTGGACCCGTCAACCCACCCCATGCCCTTGCTCACCCATGCTCCAGTCACTGGCTTTCTGACTGCTCTTTGCACACAACAAACTCGTTCCCACTGCTTGGAACTTTGTATTTCCTGCTCCCTCTGCTTGCAATGCCCTTCCCTCAGATCTCCCCAGTCCTGTTAAGCATCACCTCCCCAGAGAGGTATCCCTCATTGGAAGGATACCTGGGCCTGCTCCTGAAACAGTCAATCACAAGAGGCTGGAATGATTAGGAATGGCTAAGTCTCACTATCTGAGCTAAACCTACATTGTATCCCTGGGTTTCCTTTCTCTTTTCCTCCTATCATAGCTGAGGTTATGATATATACTTAGATGTTCACTTACTTATTACTTGTCTGCCCTATGTAGAATGTATGTGTCATGAGACAGGAACTATATCTGTTTTCTTCACCCCTGTAACTCCAACATCCAGAACAGGGCCTGACGTATAGCATGTGCTCGATAAACACTTGTTGAATGAACCACTGAGAAATAGAGATAACACCACACTTTGGACTTACCTCTGTTACTTCACTTATTATATAACATTGCAATTACTCCCTCACTAACCCCCTTCTTTTTTTTATAATTAAATCTTTATTGTTCAGATTATTACAGTGGTTCCTCTTTTTCCTCCCATAGCTCCCCTCCACCCAGTTCCCACCCCATCCGCTTCCCTTATACCCCCCAGTCAATGTCCTCATCCATAGGTGTATGATTTTTGTCCAGTCTCTTCCCGCACCTCCCACTCCTTCCCCCCCATCCCCTAGAATTGTCAGTCTACTCCCTTTCTATGCCATGATTCTATTATATTCACCAGTTTATTCTGTTCATCAGATTTTTATTCACTTGATTTTTAGATTCACTTGTTGATAGATATGTATTTGTTGTCACTTTGTTGTTCATAATTTTTATCTTTACCTTTTTCTTCTTCTTCCTCTTCTTTTTTTTTTGCCATAGTATTTTATTTTTTTAAATGAGGTATTTATTTATTTATTTTTAAATTTATTTTTTTCCCCATTTAAAAAAATTTTTTTTATCTTCACATTTTTTTTAATTACATAAAGCTTTACAAAGATTAGTACATATATCTCTTTTTCCCCCTGCCCTACCCCCCAGTGTTTTGTGTCCATTGGTTATGCTTAAATGCATACACAAAAGTTCCTTGGCTGATCTGTTACCCGCCCCCTCTTCTCCCTCTTCTTAAAGGATGTCTTTCAGCATTTCATATAATACTGGTTTGGTGGTGATGAACTCCTTTAGCTTTTTCTTATCTGTGAAGCTCTTTATTGGACCTTCAGTTCTGAATGATAGCTTTGCTAGGTAAAGTAAACTAACCCCCTTCTTAATTCAAGGCCAAGACCATCTCCTTTCTTTAATTTTTAAAATATGTTTTTATTGATTTCAGAAAGAAAGGGAGAGGGAGAGAGAGACATCAATGACGAGAGAGAATCATTGATTGGCTGCCTCCTACATGCCCCCTATTGAGCACATGCCCTGACCAGGAATCAAACTGTGACCTCCTGGTTCATAGGTTGACGCTCAACCACTGACCCACACCAGCCAGGCCACATCCTGGTTGTTATCTTTGCCTCACGTATGAGCATACTAACCAGCAAATAGTTGACAAGCCATGCATTTAGATAAATAAATATAGAAAAGAAGGCATGAATGCACATGTTTAGGAAGCATATGTGTGTTTCAGAATGTCAGAGGAGGAAAGGAAGATGATTATTGTATAAACATGATCAAATGCTAAATAAAATCATCTCATTCTGGCCAGAAAACATGAGATCCTTGGCTCAGAGGTGGGCTGGTGGGTGGGCTGAGGTCAGGTGCTGGCAGCAGGCTCAGCCTGGGCAGAGGAAGATGCAGGGGCTGGGAAACTTTGAGAAGGGACTGCCAAATGTCTGTCTGCAGAACTGATAGGGTCTCTAGTTGACTAGGCACTTTTTTAAAAAATTGATTTCAGAGAGGAAGGGAGAAGGAGAGAGAGATAGAACCATCAATGATGAGAGAGAATCATTGATCAGCTGCCTCCTGCACACCCTCCCACTGGGAACCAAGCCCACAACCCGGGCATGTGCCCTTGACTGGAATCGAACCCAGGACCTTTTGGTCTGTAGGCCGATGCTCTATCCACTGAACCAAACCAGCCAGGGCGCTTGGGCACTTCTTACAAGTACTTCCTCCCAATCCCTCTGAAAAGCATCCTCTACCCCCCTAATACTCTGTTTGAAAAGGAAGAGAGCCTCAAGTCCAGTTCAGTCATAAAATACATCTTCAGTGAGAAGCACCAAACATCCCCCTTTTTTTATAAGACGCACTCTAGTGCTGCCCTCATGGAATCTATTTCTGAAGGGAAAAGGCAGCCCTTGGTAGGAGGCAAAAGGAGATTTGAAAAAAAAAAATGTTGACCTTTTTATATCTTTAATATATAAGTTATTTCTGATAACCATCAAATAATTGTTTAACTCAGCCTTTTCCATGTACACACACATACACAAAACACACAAACACAATGTACACAAATAGAAACATCAACATACACAAACACAGATAAACACGCAGTCATGTGTGCACACACACATAAAGCCCTTGTTTAGGACACAACGTTAATAGTCAGAGGGCATTTGCAAAGCCTGTTCCCCAGGGAAGATGATGGTAACCCACTTTATGGAAAAGACACTTAAGCATTTGAACAAGTTTCTGTTTACTGGCAGCCGGTGAGGAGATAAGGAGAGGCAAGGGGAGGGAAGGCGGGAGGTTTCACAAGCAGCTGCCACGTGAAGGCTGTCTGGCCGGTCAGGAGTCGGCCTGTTGCTGCCGCTGCCACAGCCTTGCCCAGCCACAGGCTCTCCGGGGCCTCCAGCAACCACCTGCTAGGGGGGTTGGAAAGAGCAAGGCCTCAGTCCATATGTACAGACCAATAGTCAGACCAGACCAAAGCAAGAAGAAAAGACGGCTTCAGAGGCCAAGAATAGTAGCAATCGACAGATGGGGGAGTTCTGGGGAAAGGAAGAGGGAAAAGGAAATGAAACAGACAAACATTTGTTTTGGAACCAGTGGGAGAGAGCGGGCCACACAGAATGGAGTATCCTCTGCGGGACACACTGCCAGGAGGCCCGGAGTCCCAGGTGGTAGCAGCCCTGGGAAAGGGGACCCCCTTCTCCATGGGAACGTTGGTGCCTGCTTGCTTCTCTTGACACCGCCATCCCTGAACTGGGCCCCTCCCTTCACCCTGAGGTAGAAATGACAGCTAAGAGCTCACAGCGCGGCAGTCCGGCAGTCCGAGGGGATGGGCACCTCTCAGGCTCCCACCTCCCCATTTCCTCCCGCCCTTCCAGGGCGAACTCACATTCTCTCCTAGGACCCCGCCTCCAGGTGTCCTCCTCCAGGAGACTTCCCTGACTGTTCACCTCCAAGAGCGGAGACTTGTTCTGCGGCCCCAGCACCCAGCACACTGGGTTGAAATGGCCCGAGTGACCCAGCGCCGCAGTAGGCTGGGCGCCCTGGGTATGTGGCTGTGTCCTGCTCTCCAGGGTGTTCCACCTTCTTAGCTCAGGGCCTGCAAACCTAGCGAGGCGAGGGAGGCCGAGAGCCGGGGCTCCACAGCGCGGTGACCCCCCCTCTGAGAGGCCCTTCCCAGGGGCACCTGTGCTCTCCTAAAGGCTTGTTTTACGCGTGGGTAGGTGGGGCTGGGCGGTGAGGTGTTCCTGTGTTGGCAGCTGATGCCAGGGGGAAGGCCTAGGAAGGAGTGCAGGGACAAGGACGCTGAAGTCAGGCCCTGAGGCTGGAGTGTGCTGGGTGTGTAAGAGGAACTGCAAGGAGGTCAGTGTGGCTCGGGGCAGAGGGCGGAGGAGGGGTGACAGGGAACTGGATCACGTAGCATGCGGTGGTCCCATACTGGGGATTGTTACTGCGAGAGCGGTGGGGAGCCTGAAGGGACTAGCACAGTAGAGGAGATGTGATCCGAGGGTTTTCAGCAGGATCCCTGCGGCTGTTGGGTGGAGAACTGACATGCAGAGAACAAGGGTGGCGCTGCAATAGCCTGGGTGAAAGATGGTGGTGGCCTTGGGCTTGGGTGGCGGCAGCGAGGCAGTGGGAGGTGGTAGGTCTGGATCTGCATTGAAGATGAAGCTGATGGGTTTGTTGGGGTCCAGCTACATCCCAGGGGAGGTGATCGTTGGAAATCGTGTTAGAGGGGCCGCTTCAGTAAGGAAGCAATTGGATCAAGTGCACAGTTCTGGGGAGAGGTCCAGCTGCCGATGCCACCCGGGGCTTCTCACAGGGGCCTGGGCAAGAACTGGAAGCGACCAAGACAGAGGAGAGAAGGGGACGAGGGACTGAATCCGGAGCACTGCCATGTTTGAAGTCAGAGAGATGAGGACGAGCCTGCGAAGGGGAGGGAGTCCAAAGTCAGCCCTGATCTCCATGGGCCAAGAGAGAGAGTGTTTGCAAGACGGGGAGCGATCCACGGGCTGCAGCCACGGAGAGGTCCCTGCAAGAGAAGGCGAGAATGGAACCTGGGGTTGGGCAGGTGGAGATCAGCTTACAAGAGCAGTATGCGTGGAGGGAAGAGGGTTCTAGAGACAGACTGGGAGGCCAGGAAGTGGAGGCAGATGCAAGCAACTTTGGAGACATGTTGGTGTGAAGGGGCACCAGCCTTGTTTCTGAGTCTTCAGCTGCATCAGGCAGCTCATAGTTCTGCTCTCCCTCTGCCTCATCTCTACACACATCTCCCATCTCCCAGTCTCCCACCACCTCCTCGGCTGGGACCAGCAAGTTACAATCGGTCAGGGCACAGCTTGTGAAACTGGGGCGGAACCCATCTGTTTAGTCCTCAGTCCTCAGCTGGAGGCTCCCTAAATCCCAAATCAGCCAACCCTGGAGGATCTGCTGACTGCCATCTGGTGGTCATTTTGAGAACTGGCCTGACTCCAACTCTCACAGGTGACGAGAGGAGTGGAGTGCAGTGTTCGAATAGCACCCAGCACTCAGTGAAAGTGAGCTACTATCATTTGGCTCGCGGTTTGGGGGCATGTGGTTAAAACAGTGTCTCTTGAGTTCACTCCTAACATTTTCTGAAGGAAAAGGAAATATCCTAAAAGGAGGCAGCTCCTTTTAAATCTTGGCAAAAGTAAGAGTGCTTCAGGGAACCAAATAGGACATTCGTGTAGGAAGTCAGAAGATCTGGATTCAAATCCTGCTTTTGCTGCTATGTGACCTTGATCACATCATTTAAATGTCTTGGGTCTCAGGTTCATTCAACCGTAACCTGGAACCATTAGGGTTAAAACTACGCAAGGTGGTGAATGTAAGGAGAGCTCTCAGTAAAAGATGCACTTGGTTAGTTAACAGAATAACGGTTCTCAAATGGGGGACATCCGGCAATGAGATATTTTTGGTTGTCACAAAGGTGGGGGGATCTAGTGGCATCTTGTGGGCAGAACGTCCTACAATGCATAGGACAGCCCTTTACCTGAGGGTTTCCTGCTCTGCTGTGAGCCAACATGAGGAACTGTTTTCTGAAAAGTCTAAGGGAAGCAGATGCTGACCCTGGAAGAGGGTTCTTTCAATGGCCACATGCAGGAGTGAAGCGAAGCTCCATGTCACTGTACTCTCTAGCATGGTAGCTCTGAGCCAGCCAAATGTGGCCACTGAAATCCAAATGAAATAAAATGCTGAAAATCCTGGGTTGTAACAGCCACGACCCAAGTGCTCAGCAGCCACATGTAGCTAGTGGACAGCACGGAGACAGAATATTTCTATCACACAGCAAGTCCTAGGGGACCGCGCTGCTCTCAGAGGCCTCGGCAGAACTAGACCTCAGAGGGCAATCCACAGAGAAAAAGTGGAAACCGAGGACCGGCAGAGAGGAGGGGACCCGCGAGGCAGCAGCATGCACCAAGCAAGCACAGAGGCGAGATATAATTTAATGCTAAAACAAGTCACAGACACATTCACTATCATTGATCTATGCCACCCTCCCTCCCCGAAGAATCACTCTTAAATGCGTAAAACTCGAGAACCCGCAAAAGGCAAACAGAATCAACAGAAGCAGGCAGGGATGGGGACTCCGTTGGTGGGGAGCACTGGCCCTCTCTCCCTGGCACCGTTCAGTTTAACTTGCGGTACAACATTCCTGGCCCAACAGGGGACCACGAGTCGAGTGTGCTGATGGAGGAGAGCCTGCGGCGGCTTATCTTGCTGAAAGTCTTGGGGTCCCTGTAAAGGATGTAGGTGTGCTTGATGACAAAGGGCAGGCAGAAGAAGTGCAGGAGCATGCGGGAGATCTGGAAGACCAAGTGCACGTAACTCAGGTCCTTGAACTGCTCTTTCATGATCCCGTTGAGGAGAAGGACAATGGAGAAGCTGGTGAGCTCGAAGGTGATGATCCATAGGACATAGCACAGCAGCCCCTGGTAGAAGTTCATGTGGATGCTGTAGAGGAACAAGGCGCTGACCAGGATGGTGATGATGGAGAGGCTGGCGCAGATGCTCTTTTTGTTGTACAAGACCCAAGTGGCTACTATAGACCCATTCCCGTAGATGCTAAAATTCTCCTCGTAGCCAATGGATATGGCCTCGTGCAAGTCAAACACGAGGAACTGAATGGTGTTGAGGATAGAGAAAATGCCCACCAAAAGGGGGAACATCTTTTCATTCATCTTATACTTGTTTTACCAGAGCCTCTCCTGCAGAGAAAAAAATCATGGAGATACATGACAATATGGCAGAGCCAGCCCTAAGCAAATCCCCCAAACCACCAGGGTACATGCAGGTGCTCAGAGTAGTAATGGGCTGGAGGGGGACAGGGGTGTGATCTTTGCTCTGACCTACCAGTTACAGGGAACCACATGGCTTTTTAAAAATGCATATATATCCACTAGGGGCCCGGTGCACAAAAATTTGTGCACTCGGGGTGGAGGGAGTCCCTCAGCCCGGCCTGTGCCCTCTCACAGTCTAAGACCCCTCAGTGGATGTCCTATGATGGCCCCAGTCTGCCAGGCACCTTTTGTGTGTGTGTGTATGTGTGTGTGTGTGTGTGGCCACTGAGGACCTGCCCCCAGCTGCATCTGAGGCTCAGAGCAGTCCTCCTGTGTGTGTCTGTCTACCTGCTGGGGACCTGCCCCCAGGCACACTGTTAAGGCTTGGAGCAGGCACCCCCTCTATGTTGATCTCTCAGACTCTTGCCCTCCCCTGCATGTTGTTCTCTTTTTTGAGCTGTGGCCAGGGCTGGGTGCGGCCTGCCTCCCAAGCTTGCCTACTGCCCATCTTCCTCCAGCCACCAGAAAGCAGGGAAAATCCCGCCTCGTGGTCAGGCCAGCCTTTTCATGCTGCCTGATCCCCGGAAGGGACCTGGGAAGCCGCCAAGCAGGCCGCCAACTCTTTCCCACTCACCCGTCCCTTGCTGCCTTCCTTTCCCACTTCCCGGTGCCACCAAGGGGCCTGGGAAGCCCACCAAGCAGGCCACTGACCCCCTGCAGCCTTGCTTTCCCACTCCCTGGTGCCCTGCAAAGGGCCTGGGCAGCCGCCAACCCCCTGCCACCACTTACCCGCTCCCCGATGCCCCGCAAAGGGCCTGGGCAGCCGCCAAGCAGGCCGCCAACCCCCTGCCACCATTTACCCGCTCCCCGATGCCCCGCAAAGGGCCTGGGAAGCCCACCAAGCAGGCCGCCAACGCTGCCACCTCTTACCCGTTTCCCGGTGCCCTCCAACCCTGCCGCCTCTTTCCCATGCACCGGTCCTGGGTCCTGCGCTTTTCCACCCTGCAGCCGCTCTGTGCACTCGGGAGGTCCCTCAGCCTGGCCTGTGCCCTCTCGCAGTCTGGGACCCCTCTGGGGATGTCCACCTGCTGGCGTGCCTGACCAGGCTGGGTGAGGGGCTGATGGCTGTCTCCAGGCTGGCCAAGCCCCCAGGAACGTCCCTCACCCCATTGGGGTGTGGCCAGGCTGGGTGAGGGGCTGATTGGCGCTTTCTGGCTTTAAGGCTGCCCACAGCTCCCATTGACCCAATGTCCCAGCAAGGCTGGCTGGACGCAGGTTTCTGGGGTTTGTTTATCTCCTATAATTGATGCTGTTCCTTTAAGGCCTGGGGTTTGTTTATCTCTTATAATTGATGTACTGTTCCTTTAAGGCCTGGGGTTTGTTTATCTCCTATAATTGATGTACTGTTCCTTTAAGGCCTGGGGTTTGTTTATCTCCTATAATTGATGTACTGTTCTTTTAAGCTGAGGTGGGCTGAGGTAAGGAAACCTCCTCCGCTTCACCTCGCAGCACAGGTCTATAATGAAACTTTGTTACTCTTAGTAAGTCAGGCCAGGCCTGCTGTTCCCTTCAGCTCCGGAGGATTCTATGATTGTTACATTATTGAAACATGTTTCGGAGCCTGCCCGCCAAGGGCCAAAAACAGTTTCGCTCTCGCTCCTGCTGCAATGGACGCTGCCTAAACGTTTACTCAGGTCCGTGAGTGGCGGCCGCCATGTTGGCTGGGCTAATTTGCATACAGTCGCTCTGATTGGCTGTTGGGCGTCCTGAAGAGACGGTTAATTTTACTATTCCGCTTTTATTAGTTTAGATTTGAATGCAACTTAAAACATACATGTGGAGGAAGGACAAAAAAAGGGAAAATGGAAGAGAAGTTTTATCATTTAACTGGGTATGACTATTGGTATCTCATTTCTTTCATTAAAAAGAAAGCAATGCCTCCTACAGTTTTGTCAATTATACCTCAATATAGCCATTTAAAGAAATAGCAGCCTAGTGAACCCTCATAGCTGTGATGTTTTGATATATCATGAATGCTTTGTAGAATATTGTCTTCTCTCTTTGTCACATATTAAGTCAGACTCATCTTTCAGGACATATCAAGCCTCATCTCCATATTGAGGTCCTTTGTGACTACTGCGATCCTGACCTTCTTACGCAGACTTCCTCTCATGACCCATTTATAGTCTCTTTTATTCATCTTAGCTCTCACAGACAGAATATCATAATTCTCCTCTCTTTGAGAAGGAAATATCTGAAGTTCAGAGAACAAATTCCATCTACACAATGGAATACTATGCTGCTGTAAGAAGGAAGGAGTTCTTAGCATTTGCAGCAGCATGGATGGAACTGGAGAGCATAATGCCAGTCAATGAAAGAAAAATACCACATGTCCTCACTCATTTTTGGATAATAATAACCATTATAAACTGGTGAACAAAAATAGATGCAGAGGCAGAGCGGCATCAAACAGACTGTCAAATTACAGCAACAAGGACAGGGACGTTGGGGGGTGGGTAACAGATCAGCCAAGGGACTTTTGTGTGTGCATTTAAGCATAACCAATGGACACAAAACACTGAGGGGTAGGGGAGGCTGGAAAGGGCAGGGGAAAAAAAAGAGATATATGTATTAATCTTTGTAATACTTTTTGCAATTAAAAAAAAAAGAAGAAGAAGAAGAAGAAAAAAAGAAAAATCCCTCTGGAGGAAGAAACTCAGGGTGGATTAAGGAAATACTGTGAATCAGCATCTTATGCTTTATTTATCTTGTGCTTTTTATTGATTTACGGCACTGCAGGAAAGGTTGTCTACTCCAGAATGTTTATACTACCTCTGAGGTACAAAGCCCCTAACTTCTCTCATTGGGCTAAAATCAAACACACTCACTCACATTTCAATGTGTTGTATTTTCTTCCTTTTTTTAGTTTTCAGTCATCAGAAGGCTTCTGACATATATCCAAGAAAATAAAAGACCTGCCAAAAGTATACTGACCTGTGTTTATCTCTCTTAGAACGTAATCCCCAAACCCTGATTTGCATGATGTCAGTATTTGTGAAACATATTTTAAGTAATTTCAGAAAGTTATAAAACATGGCTAGTATAGAACATAGTTATAGTTTATAAAGTGTTCCTGCTGTCAATTACTTATACCTTAAGATATATATTAATTTATGATAAACTTATTAGTTTATATCTTTTCTTTTTTCTGTTCCCACCTGGAACTGGGTTCTTTGTGTTTTTTGTTTGTTTGTTTGTTTTTAATATACTTTTATTGATTTCAGAGAGGAAGAGAGGGAGAGAGAGATAGAAACATCAATGAGAGAGAATCATTGATTGGCTGCCTCCTGCATGCCCCTTTGAGATAGAGCCTGAAACTCTGGGCATATGCCCTTGACTGGAATCAAGCCTGGGTCCCTTTGGTCCGCAGGCTGACGCTCTATCCACTGAGCCAAACCAGCTAGGGCTAGGTTATTTGTTTTAATACCAATAAAAATTCAATATATACTTCTGATTCTATCCAAGATGGAGTCATAGGAACCAGATTTACTCTCCTACCTGAGAAAAAATAAAATGAACAAAATATTTGAAAATTACTAGAAACCAGCCAATGATGGGCATTGATCTCCAAGATACAGAAAACAAAGGAAGTGAGATCTGTAATTACTCCAGATTAATGCCTTCTAAGAATTTCCAGTCTGCAGTGCAGGGAGGAGGAATCCAGGAAGAGTCCTGAGTTTGAAAGAGGAAGCTGAGAGTCTGGGGAGACCAAAGGTTCTAGAGTTCACAGGGCAGAGCACCACAGAGAAGAGATGCACAGAGAACTCTGGTGATCTGCAAAGGGACCCCTGTAAGTATTAACTGACTAACACATATTAAAAGTAAGACCTGGAGGGAATGGAGGGTGGGTGAGTGGGAAGGGATCAACCAAGAGCTTGTATGCATATATGCATAATCCATGGATACAGGCAGTAGGGCAGTGGAGGCTTGGGGCGGGAGTGGGGAGTGGGCTATAAGCTGTCCATAGGAGAAAAAAGGGGGTATATGTAATACTTTCAACAATAAGTTTGTTTTTTTTAAAAAAAAGCAAGATCTGAAAAGATAAAGCTATCTCTGACTAACTTAACTGCATCCCAGAATAAATATATCAAGAATATATAGAGGAATATAAAAACATCCAGTGTACAATCAGGCAGAAATCTCAATCTCTAGCATCCAATAAAAAAGAAACTAGCAGACATGACCAGAAGCAAAAACTACGACTCATAAAGAAGAGTAAAGTCAATTAAAAGCAATCCAGAATTGACACAGATGTTAGAATTAACAAAGATACTAAAATAGTAATGACCATATGTTCAAAAAGTTAAGTAGATATGGACAATATAAAAAAATTCAAGTATTATATACCATGACCAAGTGGGATTTATTCTTGGAATGCAAAGATGGTTCAGTATATGGAAATCAATCAATATAATACACAACATTAACAGATGAAGGGGGAAAAGCATGAGCATTCCAGTTGATGCAGATAAAGCATTTGATAAAATTGAACACTGTTTTATGATAAAAACACTCAAGGAATAGGAAAAAAACTACTTCAATATAATGAAGGCCATTATATCACAGTTAACATCATACTCAATGGAGGAATACTTTTTTTCCCCTAAGCTTTTTCACCCTAAGATCGGGAACAAGACAAGGATGCCCTCTTTTCCCACATCTATTTAACACAGAAGTCCTAGCCAGAGCAATTAGGCAAGAAAAAGAAACAAAAGGTATCAAAATTGGAAAGGATGAAGTAAAATGATCTCTGTTCTCAGATGACACAATTTTATTGCAGAAAACCCTAAAAATTCCATCCAAAAAAATGTTAGATCTAATATGTGAATTCAGTAAAGTTGCCGGATTCAAAATCAACACACAGAATTCAGTTGTATTTCTACACACTAACAATGAACAACCCCCAAAGGAAATTAACAATAGCATCAAAAAGAATACTGGAGCCCTGACAGGTTTGGCTCAGTGGATAGAGCGACGGCCTGTGGACTCAAGGGTCCCAGGTTCGATTCTGGTCAAGGGCATGTACATTGATTGTGGGCACATCCCCAGTGGAGAGTGTGCAGGAGGCAGCTGATCAATCCCTCTATCCCTCTCCCTTTTTCCTCTGTAAAAAAATCAATAAAATATATATTTTTTTAAAAAGAATACTGGGGAACATTTGAGATTAGTTTGTTGTCACTTTGTTTCAAAGAAAAAACTCCTTTTTAAAAAATATACTGTTTTTTTATTGATTTCAGAGAGGAAGGGAGAGGGAGAGAAAGGTAGAAACAATGAGAATCATTGATCAGCTGCCTCCTGCACACCTTCTACTGGAAATCAAGCCCCACCAGGAACTGAACCGTGAACTCCTGGTTCATAGGTCAATGCTCAACCAGTAAACCACACTGGCGAGGCTCAAATAAACTCTTGTAAAAATTCTCTACCGTCTGCAACAACATGGATGGACCCAGTGGGTATTGCGTGTTGAATGAATAAGTCAAACAGAGAAAGACAAATGCCACATGATTTCACTTACATGTAGAATCTAAAAAACATAATAAGCAAGCGGAATAAAACAATTCTCTATAGGTTTGGATGTTTCTTACATTGGCATTTACTGGGTATAGCCAGAAGGAGTTTGAAGAAGCTACCCAGGACCATCCTGTGGATCCCCTGGTGTCAGGTTCAGGCAAGGGCCACTGTGCCCCACAGGCACCCCACTTCATAGCAGGTAAACTTGGGTGAGGTCCTCTGGGAATTCTGGCCCTCCTTGCTTTAAGTAGCAGGCCATGACTTTTTTGAACTATTCTCAGAAAATCCTGAGGTGGATCAGTGTTGAGAAAACCCAGGGGTGGCTCGGGGGAACCGGTTGCTGCTTTAATTTTGGCTTTTTAATTGGATTGCTTACTGGGAGACTTTGCTGATTAAATGAGACTGAAAGAAAAAGGACACTTGCTTCCCCAACTGCAGTGGTTCTCAACCCTCTGGCCCTTTAAAACAGTTCCTCATGTGGTGACCCCCAACCATAAAATTATTTTTGTTGCTACTTCATAACTGTAATGTTGCTACTGTTATGAATCGTAATGTAAATATCTGATATGCAGCTATCTTAGGCGACCCCTGGGAAAGGGTTGTTCAACCGCCAAAGGTTGAGAACCGCTGCCCAATTGGTAGTCAATGGGGTGCTGATATTTGTTCAAATCCCCAGATTCGGAGTGGTAAAGATGGGTGCCGAGAGCCATCCAGTGTGGGAGTGCAGCTGGTCCCAGAGAAGCTGGTGGGAGCCTAGGGAGAAGGGCAGGATGCCCTGCAATGGGTTCCCCTCGAGAGAGAGCTGTGCCTTGGAAGGTGTCGTGGCCCTAGCGGCGCCCAGTAAGCTCTCCCTGGCCCTTGCTTGGGTATTCTTAGGGGACTAAGAATCTTTGTGGGAATCTTTGCCTGAGGAAACATTTCCTCCAGGGCACGCAGCAGTCCTATGTGGAGAGCCACCGCCTTCGGTTTGTCGGGAGACATGCACATGAGGAATGGTTTTCCCCAGATATGTGTTCAGACTCCACAGATCTCAGAATTAACATGGGAAATTGTGCTTCTCAGGCCAACAAGGCCCATCACACTCAACCTCCCATTACTAGCTAAGATGACCGAGATGAGGATTAAAAAAAATTTTATTGATTGATAGATTGGAGAGAGAGGGGAAGCACGGGAGGGAAGGAGGTAAGAAAGGAGGGAGGGAGGGAGGAAGGGAGGGAGGGAGAGAGAGAGGTTGATTTGCTATTCTATTTATTTATGCATTCATTGATGGCTTCTTATGTGTGCCCTGACCAGGGATCAAACCTATAACCTTGGTTTATAGGAACAACACTCGAACCAACTGAGCTACCAGGCCAGGGCAATGAGGATCTTTGATACTTCTAAACCTTTGTGTGCACAATTAGAAGAAGCCAGCTATAAATTAGGCAGGTTGCATGGAAAACATATTTGTCTTTTGAAGATTCAAAAAGAGGATTTAGATACATGGATCAACCTATAATGTCATTTAGGTGTCAACTCAATTCTTTTTTTTTAAATATATTTTTATTGATTTTTAGAGAGAGGAAGGGAGAGGGATAGAGAGATAGAAACATCAATGATAAGAGGGAAAATCAGCCATCAGCTGCCTCCTGCATGGCACCCACTGGGGATAGAACCTGCCACCCGGACATGTGCCTGATTGGGAATTGAACCATGACCTGGTTTATAGGTCAATGTTTAACCACTGAGCCATACTTGCTGACTACTTCTTAGTTTTCATTAGACACTGTGGGGTTGCTTTTGTTTGTTTGTTTTAATATATTTTTATTGATTTCAGAGAGGAAGGAAAAGGGAGAGAGAAAGAGAGAGAGAAACATCATCGATGAGCTGCCTTCTGCACGCCCCTCACTGGGGATTGAGCCCACAATCTGGGCATGTGCCCCTGACCGGAAGTGAACCCAGGACCCTTCAGTCCACAGGCTGACGCTCTATCCACTGAGCCAAACTAGGGCTAGACATTGTGGTTTTAAACCTTAAAACCTCAGATTACCTGTAGAAAAACTTCTAGTGTACATTGTATGGGTAAACAGGGTAAACAATGGTTGTGAATTAAACAAACAGGGCTATCGGCAACCTAAGAGGCCGTGTGGTTCTTCCCTGCTGCCTGGCTCCCTATCTTTTAGTTTTTCCTTTTTTATTTCCTTTCTTGGTTTATTCATCACAGTGCATTTAAGGTGGACTTAGGTGAAGGAACTTATGAGCTGACAATATTGAAAGAAGACATCTTACACCATTGCCAAGGTTTAACGGAATGACTTCAAGACAATGCAAGTTGGTAACCATTTCCTTTAACAGAGAGCTCCCAGAAGACAAAGACTTTGAAGATCATTGACTGCCACCTGGAGATTGTTTATTGGAAAGAACATAAATAAAATATATTCTCCACCCTCATTGGAAGGAACCTTCTTCCCTTGCCTATGGAGATAAAAAGCTTGAGGATGAGACACCAGAGGTAGACAGCTATCCTAAGCCATCGACAAGATCCATAACCTATGCACTCACACTGAACTCAGAATCCATGTTAGTTGTCTTTACCTTTCTGCTAATGATATTAGTCATAATAATAGTTATACTTGCTCTCTGAACTTTCCTATGTGGTCCAACTGTTTTTGATTTCTAAACGTTTCTAAGATAACTGTTAATACTCTTTTCATGGTTTATGTAAATGTAATACTAGATGCCAAATACAGAAAATTGAGATAGAAGGCAAACACTCAAGTCATGATAATTCACAGGATAGAAATAATCAAGAGTGTTTGTTCACAATGAAGATCCTAAGACCTGACTGCCTTCCATTTACCTGCCCTTCCCTTTTTGGGGAAAAACACCAGCCTCACCTCAGATCCCATGGTTACAATATTGTCCCATCCACAGTGGTCAAGAAGACAACGTTGATATTGAGACTTCCTAGGAAAGAGCCTCCCCAGCACTGTGAGAACACTATCTGACCACAAGGTTAGTCATCAATGCAGCCTTCAGTTTGGCATATGGCAAGGGAGAACCGTAGAATTGTGGACATAAAGAGACGCTATGGAAAGTAATCTCACTGTAATTTGATCCTAAGTTCCTAACTGGGCAGGCCATGGATGGTAGTCCACCCCAGGCATATGACTTTTTAGTACAACATTTATCTTTGCCCTAAGCAAGCCGTGTCCATTGTTTCGCTGCTAGGTTAACAAACCTTGGAAACAAGCACTCTCAAGAGAGTACATAATCTTGTTAAATACACTGTAGTCCAATCCCCACCTTGCTTTCTCCCATCCCCATGTAACTTTTTTCTTAATCCTCATTTGAATGTTTTATTGATTTTTAAAGAAAGGAGGAAAGGTGGGCGGGGGGGGGG
>PVJC01037022.1:0-17526 GCA_004026665.1 Murina feae | reverse complement strand
TTTGCTTTCATATCTCGTTTGTGTCTTCTTAATACACATCACATTTGGTTGATTCTCTTGCCACTGATAAAATTATTTGTGCATTCATTTGGGAATTGGCATTGTTTTCTCTAAACTCTCCATAAAATTAATCTTATCTCTCCAACTGTATTTTTGGCTTTATTATAAGTTATTTGCCTATGTATTAGCTAGTTGTGTATATAATTGTTTTTCTGCACAAAATTGGGGTGTATGTTTGTGTGTGTGTGTGAAGTTATGCAGCTTCTTGAGTAAAGTCATTATGCCTCCTCTTATGTAAAATAGGTATTTACCCCATGTCCACTACATTTGTGGTTCATCATACCGTTAGTTTTGCAAACAACATAAAATATTTTTGGAAACTTCTGGGGGAAACTTTGATAACCTATTTGTTACTAAGCATGCAAGGTTCTGAAAATTATTTTATTTTTTTAAATATCCTGCAATATATCTTACCATTTTGTTTACCATGTTGGAATTATGTCCCTGTTTTTATTTTCTATGTGGATGCAGTCATGGCAGGAATGACAGGTATGACGGAATTCAGAATAGAGTTTCATGGATTCTGCAGAAGGGATGACTTAGTGGGACGTTCCTAAGAAAGTAAAGGCCTTTCTATTCAAGGTTTTCAATTCCATCTTTATGGGTTTTTTTGTTTTATTATTCCAAAGGGAAATTTTTCTAAAATTTCAATTTTATAAATAATAAGGATTCTAATGTCAGAGTAGATTCACTATTCAAAATGAAAGTAGTATGTCTTGTGTGCCCTTCACATGTATAATCCCAATTAAAGTCAGTAAATATTTTCTTTGAAAATGAAGACAAACTACTTCTTCACTTTTAATGTAGCTTGAGGTGCAGTTCTGGTTGATATTCTGCAGATGGTTGTTGATCCTCGGGGTCCAAGGCCTTTACACTGACCACTGCGGGCTTTTTGGGAAGACAGTGCAGGACCGCGCGGCCTATTGAGTAGAATGGCCTTTGGTTTCCTAAATGATAGAGTTTGTGTGGCTGAGAGAAAAAGTTGTGATGTTTTCCCTTTGCATACATTTAAATTTTTCATACAAATTTCTGCAGTTACTTGTGTTTTATAAATTAAATTGTTATCTTCATACATAGTGTCATTTAAAGTGCTAAAGGTATTCTCTTTGAAAATCTGCTTAATTATAATGTAAAAATTGTGGGTAGGTTTTACTGAATTAACACTGGACTGTTCCCTCCACAGATATTTTTTTGAAATTAGTTCTTTTGCCTAATAACATCATGTGAAATTTATTTTTAGGGGGATACTTCCTACTTAAAAGATCGCTGGTGTGTTTTTGATGGATTTATGGTCTTTTGTCTTTGGGTTTCACTGGTGTTGCAGGTAATTAAAAACTTTTAAATTACAAGGGGGTAGTTTCTAAAATTTGCATTGAAAATCTAACTAGATATATAAAAGCATATATTTCAAATGCCACTGTATACTTTTCTACAACATTGTTATTTTAAAAGTTTATAAATAAAAAGCCTAACATTTTAACCATTGTCAATCACATTTGTGAATTAACTTTCAATAAGAAAGGAAAATCAATACTATAAGAAATTGCTTTTTATTGAACAGGTATACAAATATATTCATGAAAAAAAATGAAAGAACATGGGGTGAGATTTCAGTATTTGTGGAATAAAATGAAATGGGGTAAAAAAAAAGAAATGGGGTACATATATTTAAAAGTTCTAAAGGAGGAATTTTGTTGGAAAATGGTAGAACTCATTCCCATGCATTCAATCAGTCTTAATTTTGCATTTAACTAAAGTAACTGTAATCTTCATGAAAATATTCAGAATAAAATAAATTCACAGTTCATTCTGAAAACTTATCCTAGTGCTTCTTGATAAGCCATCTTTGTTTTTACAAAGCTCACCTCTCTAATGGCCTAATTTATCCTGCATAGTAATGTGTTCTTTTCCATTTAATAACTATTGTATGATTGACAAACATTTTCCAATCATTACTTCACCTCTTTGTAAATGGTACATTTTTTTACATTTTCTAATAATACTTTTAATCCTGTCTTCATTACTTCATTTTCTAAAGATTCAAAAAGTTTCACCAAAGAACATGCTTAGTTAAGAAGACTTAGCACACTTTTTCTACTATATTCTAAGTTGGCACTTGTTTTTGCAATAAAACCTGTGCCTTGATGAATTGTATGAGATTAAGAAAATGAAGAAGATTAATGGCACTTTCATTAGCTTGTGATTGGTTTCTCCTAAGAGAGCAGTAGCTTCTAGAGGTGCTCAAAAGAAAATTGATTTTAGCAGAAAAAAATGTAGAGCAAAGTTTAGGGGGCAAAATGCACCTCCTGACGCTGTCTGTGTATGTCACCCCTACAAACCATGCTGAAAGTCTAAACTTGCTTATTCACCGTTAAATTGACAGGTATTTGAAATTGCTGACATAGTTGATCAGATGTCCCCGTGGGGCATGTTGCGCATCCCAAGGCCACTAATTATGATCCGAGCATTCCGAATTTATTTCCGATTTGAACTACCGAGGACCAGAATTACAAATATTTTAAAGTAAGCACTACTTTCACATAAGTTAAGGGGCGGGGGGGAGTTTATGACTTTTTTAAAAATAAGTTTTACCTATTTTATGTATTTTTCCCCCCTAGGCGATCGGGAGAACAAATATGGAGTGTTTCAATTTTCTTACTTTTCTTTCTGCTTCTTTATGGAATTTTAGGAGTTCAAATGTTTGGAACATTTACCTATCACTGTGTGGTAAATGACACAAGACCAGGGTAAGTTTATCTCCCAACTGTATTTTAATTCAGGTGATTAACAAGGATGGTTTTACAATTTGCATGAGAAAAAAACCCCATATCTAAAATTTTTAGAAGTTTTTATGTGCTCTCTCTTCTATATTCTCTGCTTCCTTAAAATTGTTTTGTCCAATCCTTAACACACCATTCAAGACAAGCCAAACTGAAAAACCTAACCCCTTGGGAGAGTAGATTAAGCAAATTTATTTTTTTAAATATATTTTTATTGTTTTCAGAGAGGAAGGGAGAGGGAAAGAGAAACATCAATGATGAGAGAATCATTGATCAGCTGCCTCCTGCACTCTTCATACAGGGGATGAGCCCTGCAACCTGGGCATGTGTCTGGACTGGGAATGGAATCATGACCTCCTGGTTCATAGGTTGATGCTCAACCATGAGCCACATGGCCCAGCTAGATTAAGAAAATTTAAGGAATACATTTAGAAATTTTCCCCACTGTGGCAGAATTCCATCAGAGTGAATAAGAAGGGGATGGGAAATGATATAATTACTTCAAAAAACAATTGGCCAGTTTCTTAAAATTTGAACGTACAGCTGCCATATATCCCATTCATTCCATTCTAAACAAATTGTAGTTATATCCACATAATGAACACTATTTAGCAATAAGTAGTATGAGATATTGTTATAAACAACATCTTGGATGAATCTCAAAATAATGATGCTGAGTGAATGAAGCCAGATGAAAAAGATCACATATTCTATGGTTTCATTTATATAAAATTTTAGAAAATGCAAGGTTATCTACAATGATAGAAAATACATCAGTGGTTGCCTGGGAGATAAGAGTTGGAATAGAAAAAGGTATTGCCAAGGAGAAGAAGCAAACATTTGGGATTGATCAATATGTTTATTATCCTGATGATGTTTCTATACACATGTGTGGTAGATTTCACAAACTGTATATTTTTAATACTGGATGGGACAAAAGTAGGTTTATAATTGAATAGAAAATAACACAATAATTAATAGTAGTATTACAAGAATAAACTGTTTTGTGTGCTCACAACTGTAAACCACATCCTATATGTACAGTTTATTTTCAGTATACCTTACTAAAACTGTTTGGAATTGTTTTAGTGTGAAGCAGAAATTGAATTTTCTTCATATGGTCAAGCCAGTTGTCTTAGCACTACTTATTGTGTGCTATTACTTGCTGAATTTGATACCACCTTTGTAATTTATGAATTCCCTGTCTATATCTGGGTCTGTACCTCTGGGTGCTATTTTGCTGGATTGATCTATCTGACTATCTCTTCATCAATATCACTCTGAAACTCATCGAAATTACAACCTGGCTTTATGCATAGGGTCACAATTCCAATTCCCAGTCTTACAGGCTCAGGCCCCTGTCTTCTGACTCATGTGCCACTAAATCCAAGCTCCTGGATACCGGATACTTCGTTCTCATTCATAACATTTTTTTTGTCAACTCATATACTTTCTTAGTTTTTAATTCCCTCTTATGTTTTGACATTTGGAGTGTGTTTTTCTTTCTTGTGAGCCTGGAAATTTTTAAATGTTATCATTTATCCAGCAGTTCTTGTTGTTTGTAGTGGAGGGAGTAGAATTTAATGTTGCCCATCTTGCCAGAACTAGCATTCTGGAACCCATAGCAATTTTTTTTTCTATTTTTCTCATGACATTGTAGGTCCTTAAGGACGCATACGGCAAAGAGTGGAGAATATTCATTTTTTTATTGCCAGTACCTGGTATCCTAGCACAGAATAACTACCTGGTAGCTATTTATTGAAGGCATGGTTGTTGATAAATTACATTTAGTCAAATAATAGTATGGCACATTGATAAAGAAGAGGAAATGAAAAAAAAAAAACACAGAGAAAGAAAAGCAAGTTGCTAAGGGGACAAAGGAGACATAGTTAAAATATTGAAAAGCGATGTTAAAATTAGAGAAAAGCAATAAATGGTACAAACACAGGGTAGGAAAGTTGAAGGAAGTGGTAAAGGAGTTGACTGTGCAAGCGACAGAAGAGACAAATGTGTGAATAATAAGTGTAGGAGGTGTTTTTTTAAGTGTATGTAGGCTGTAGAATATGTTTGGATTATTCCATGAATGAATGTGAAGATGAAAAAGATGTTGTGTGGGTTGGAGGCAATAGATATAAAGGTGAAGAACTGAGAAAGCTTCTGACTAAGAAAGCAATAGTTTTATAGCATCAGTGAGTACAGGAGGCTGGTTTAAACTTACATTTCATTGAAAACCAATCTGAGAATTTGAATACTTGATAACACAATGAAAAAATTAGGCATCATGCTGGCAAGCTACACTTTGTCACATAAAATATAAAACCAACTGGAAAGACACACATGAGTACATCTGAACTCACAGCCCTTGAATGACTTTAGTTAAGTACTCTTTACACAGCTCCTTACAATACTCAGTATCTATATTAATAAAAGAGAAACATGCAAATTGGTGTCACTCCACTACACCCACAAGCCATGCCCACCAGCCAAGCAGGAGCGAAAATGCAAATTTTCCCAACCAAGATGACCGTGGCCACAAGCTTGAGCGAGCGGGAGGCTTGGGTTGCTCCCAGCGAGCAGGAGGCTTGGGTTGCTCTGGCCAGCCCTGGTCTCTGCTCAAGGCTACAAAGTTTCAATTATAGAAGATAAATAAATTCCAGACACCTGCTTCCAGCCAGCCGTGGCCTCCGCTCTGAGAGGGCTTGGAGCCTGGGTTGTCAGGGGCCGTGGCCAGCCTGCAAACAGCCATCAGCCCCTCATCCAGGCTGGCCAGGCACCCCAGAAGTGTTCCCCACCCTGAAGGGGGTGTGGGCAGCCTGAAAATAGCCCTCTACCCCTCATCTAAGCTGCCCAAATCCCCCTAGCAGGGACCCTCACTCCATGGGGGCATGGCTGGCCTATAAACTACCACAGCCTCTTTCTCAGGTCTCCCCACCCCCCATGGGAACCCCCACCCTGATCCAGGACACCCTTCAGAGCAAACCAGCCAGCCCCCAACCATGCACCAGGCCTCTATACTAATAAAAGGGTGATATGCTAATTAGACTGAGAGATCTTCCGGATGTTCTCCTGGACAAAGCCATGTGACGAGGCCTAGGTAGAGGCAGTTAGAGGCCAAGAGGGAAGGATTGTTGTAGATGACCAGGCTGGGGCAAGCAGGCCATCAGTGGGGGTCAGTTGGAGGTGATCAAGACAGTGGGGGGGGACAGTTCGGAGTGAACAGGCCAGCAAGGGGACAATTGGGGGCAAGTAGGTCAGTGGGGAGGGAAGATGGGGGTGAGCAGGCCAGTAGGGGTGGCATTGGGGGTGAGCAGGCTGGTGGTGGTGGGGATTTGAGGGCAAGCAGGCTGGCGGAGGGGAGGGCAGTTGGGGACAAGCAGTTTGGCAAGCAGAGTGGTTAGGGACAATTAGGCAGGCAGGCAGGCAGGCAGATGAGCTGTTAGGAGCCAGCAGTCCAGGATTGTGAGAGGGATGTCTGACTGCTGGTTTAGGCCCGATCCCTGTAAACTGGTAGTAGGACATCCTTCAAGGTGTCCCAGATTGGAGAGGGTGCAGGCCCGGCTGAAGAATGCCCACTCCCCCAGGCACAAATTTCGTGTACCGGGCCACTAGTAAAGAAATAAATGTCTTTGAAAAAAAATATTAAAAGACCTTTTGTATTCTGAATATTAGCTCTAGTTCATTACTTTATCAGAAAAGTTGAGTTCACTTTGAAAAATTACATAAACGTTGGCAGAATTTTCAGTTACTTGAGACATAACAGTTATGAGGGAATGTCTGCATTTTTTCTCTTTTATTTGTAAAATACATGCACATATATTCTGCCTTCTCTGTGTGTGATTCTTAGTTTATTAGTTGAGGAGAAAATGAATAACTAGCCACATGGTAGTAGTGTTGTTCATTAAAAATTTTTCATAAGTGTGATGGTTTATTTCAAGGACCAGTCATTTAAATCATTTTTCTTTTAATTTTCAGTGTAGTAGCACCTGAGTTTTGAAGTTCCACTCATAACTAGAAAAACCTTTGATATCATTTTACTATTATTTCTAGCCCAGACATCAATTTACCTATTTTTAAAACACTCAAAAAATGTCTAAAATAAAAATGAAATGCATAACATTCCAATGAAAATTTTCCCAACTTTTTCTTTTTTTTTTTTTTTTTCGTTTGTTGCTTCTTAGTTAGGAATTTCTCATAATGTCTCTGAGCTAGATGTTAAGCTACAGTATGATGGTTCTGTGTCCAGCAACCAGTTTTGCCTGTGGTGTCATAACCTAATTTCTCTTAATTGTTGTCCTTTAACAATTGTTCCAATTTCTGCTTAATTGATTCTCATGCCCTATACCCAAATATTGGGAGAGTTTTCAGGCATAGAGAAGTCAGTTTAGAAACCTATATATTCTGGATTCCACAGCTCACATCTAGAATTGATTATGTTTAATCTGTGAGGCAAACAAGATTAAGAAAGAAAGAACACAATACACATGCTTGTGCTTTTAAATGCAGCTGATTTCTGTTGAGGCAGGCAGAAGGGGATCATAGCTATGTCTTCAAAAGCATTATTAGTAAAACTTTAGAGTCTTCTCTAATATTGAGTGGTGACCCATAGAAATTATAGAACAAGTAAAGCATATCATAAGCTAAAGAAAGTTGTAAAGAGCAATGTTCTATGGCAGAAACAAGTGGCAAAACACCATATGTGATGGCAGAAGTCTCCCCTAAAGAGGAAAGTGCAAAAAAAAAATGAGTTGGTAGTGAAATAGAAAAGATGAAGACTTACTTTATCTTATTATTATTCCTTATTATTATTCATACTTATGGCTGAGGATCCTATACAATAAAAGAGAAACAAGCAAATTGACTTACCTCTGCTATGCCCCAAGCCATGCCCACCAGCCAATCAGAGTGACTATATGCAAATTAACCCAACCAAGATGGCGGCTGGCAGCCACAGAGCTGGAGCAAGCAGGTATCCAAGATACCTGCTTCCAGCCAATCTTGCTGGGAGCTTGGATCTCTGGCGGTCTTGGCCAGCCTGCAAACAGCCATCAACCCCTCACCCAGATGGCCACACCCTCATGGGGTGAGAGTCCCAACTTGGGGACTTGGCCAGCCTGTAAACAGCCATCAGCCACTCTGCCAGATTGACCAGGCACCCCAGCAGGACCCCCCTCCCTGAAGGTGGTGTTGCAGCCTGAAAATGGCCCTCAGCCCCTCACCCAGGCTGGCCAGGCACTCCAGCGGGACTCCCACCCTGATTCAGGACACCCTTCAGGCCAAACCAGTCAGTCCCCACCCATGCACCAGCCCTCTATCTTAACTAATAAAAGCGTAATATTAAAATTAACTGTTTCTTCGGGACAGCATAAGCCACACCCACCAGCCAATCAGAGTGACTGTATGCAAATTAGCCTAGCCAAGATGGCAGAGGCCGCAGCCCCAGGCTCCGCCATCTTGGGAGCTTGGGTCCTGGGAAGGCATCTGGTGCCCTGGGCCGGCCGATGCCTTCTCAGGCAGAGAAGCCTTCCGGGGAAGCGGGGACAGGCTGGCGGGACCCCGCGGCCCCCTGCTGGGAGGCCAATCGGGTGGCCAGCACCACTGGAACGGCTTCCCGGGCGGAGACGCCTTCTGGGGGAAGTGGGGACCAGCTGGTGGGACCCCGTGGCCCCCTGCTGGGAGGCCGATCGGGTGGCCAGCACCACTGGAATGGCCTCCCGGGCGGAGAAGCCTTCTGGGGGAAGCAGGGACCAGCCGGCGGGACCCTGTGGCCCCCTGCTGGGAGGCCGATCAGGTGGCCAGCGCCACCGGAACAGCCTCCCGAGTGGAGAAGCCTTCCAGGGGAAGCGGAGACCAGCCGGTGGGACCCCGTGGCCCCCTGCTGGGAGGCCGATCAGGTGGCCAGCGCCACCGGAACAGCCTCCCGAGTGGAGAAGCCTTCCAGGGGAAGCGGAGACCAGCCGGTGGGACCCCGTGGCCCCCTGCTGGGAGGCCGATCAGGTGGCCAGCGCCACTGGAACGGCCTCCCAAGTGGAGAAGCCTTCCAGGGGAAGCGGGGATCAGCCGGCGGGACCCCTTGCCCCCTCCTGGGAAGCCTATGGGGTGGCCAGCGCCATCCCATCGCTTCCCAGGTGGATGGCCCTGAGGGTCAGTGGGAGCTGTGGCCAGCCTGAAAACTGCCCTTAGTCCCTCTTCCAGGCTTGCCACACCTCCTGGGGTGAGGGTTTCCACTGGGGAGCTTGACCAGCCTGCAAACAGACATGGGCCCCTCACCCAGGCTGGCCAGGCTCACCAGCAGGTGGACATCCCCAGAGGGGTCCCAAACTGTGAGAGGGCACAGGCCGGACTGAGGCAACACACCTCCCCCACTGCCCCAGTTCACAAATTTTTGTGTACCGGGCCCCTAGTCCTATATAATAAAAGGGTAATATGCAAATTGACCCTAACAGCAGAACGACTGGGAATGACTGGTCACTTTGATGCACACTAACCACCAGGGGGCAGACACTCAATGCAGGAGCTGCCCCGGGATGATCAGTGCACTCCCATGGAGGAGCTCTGCTCAGCCACAAGCCAGGCTGCCAGCTGCCAGTACAGTGGTGGTTGTGGGAGCTTCTCCCACCTCCTCAGCAGTGCTAAGGATGTCCGACTGCAGCTTAGGCCTGCTGCCCACTGGCAAGTGGACATCTCCCAAGGGCTCCTGGGCTGCCAGAGGTTTGTCTGACTGCCAGCTTAGGCCCGATCGCCCGAGGAGGTGGACATCTCCCGAGGGGTCCCAGACTGATAGAGGGCAAAGACAGGGCTGAAGAACCACCCTCCCCAAGTGCACAAATTTTTGTGCACCAGGCCTCTAGTTGAATAATAAAATCTTATTCTCAAGAGTGAGATAATGAGAAAAACTTTAAGATATGTAAACCTTTATTATGCAACAGTACATATAGTATAACTTAATACTTTTAGTATAGAATAGTCTATATAAAATTTTACTATACAAAGAACAGAATTCAACCAGAAATTCAGGTAAATATTTGTGATGGCTGGACCATTAGCTTTAAGTCCCAGAGGTATGGAACCATATGTCACAGATGTACTTAACAATACTGATGCATCCCTATTGTGTCAGGTTAATTACTAACAGTTTCTTTTTTATCTCAGGAGAGTATCAGTATAGACAAAACACTCTATGACCACTCTGCCCAGGGGCAGCTTGTAGGGCTTGTGGTTATTTTATAAAATCACTAAGACTTGGACTAGAGAAAATATAGTGTTGTTTTTGGAGAGTTTTCTACTTCTGGTTCAAATAAAACGTAAGTTTATTCTTTAGGGAAACTCAAAAATAAATAAATTATTGTCTTATAAATTATACTTACAAAATAATGAGGTTTTTTTTAAAATGGAAAGGTCAGAAGAATTAAAAATAGAAACAGTGGAACATTGAATACTAAATTTTAATTAATGAACATTATCAAGAAAGAATTTTGTAAGGTGCATAAAATCGTAAGTGCCTCAAATTCATGCAAAGGTCTATGAAATCTTGATCTATATTTAAACTTCCTTTGAAAGGTGAAGAGCGAGATTGCTACATTTAACTTCTGGGATTCATGCAGAGATATCTGCCAAGTAGGAAACATAAGAACAAGTTTTGATAAATGCATATTGGAAATATTTTCTTTAAAATATTTAAGTAAGAAGTGAAAATACTCTGATGGTGCATGTAGATTTCTAATTAAATTAGTAGAAACTTTTGTAGAGAATTTATTACATCTTAGCTTACTTTGCTTATATAACTGATTTTTGGAACAGTCTGAAAGGAATTATTCCCTCCATTTTTCATATGAGGACACAGTCTCAATGTGGTTCAATAATATGTGTCCATGTGATAAGTGAGAGAGCCAGGATGATTTGAACTCACATCTAATTTCCAAGTCCATGTTTATTCAGCCAGTTGAGCAATTTCTGCAATAATCTAAGGCACATACAGATCAACATGCACATACATAAACTTTTCATGTGTGTCATAGAGAAAATTAATATGCATATTACATCTTTGCTCTTCACCTTTCAAAAGAAGTTTAAATATAAATCAAGATTTCATGACCTTTGCATGAATTTGAGGCACTTACAATTTTATGTATCCTACAAAATTCTTTCTTGATAATGTCCATTAATTAAAATTTAATATTCTATGTTCCACTGTTTCTGTTTTTAATTCTTCTATCCCTACGTAGATGTGATATTCTAGGGGATTCAGTCTCATCTGAATCTATGAAATAATGATATGTAACATATTGTATTACTCCATTTATCTTTTTTAAATTGTTGTGTATATCCATCTCAAGTATGTAGATCACCTGAATCACCAATGAAATCAGCTTTCAATGTGATAATTAAAAAATAACATCCTATATAATAAGGATATAATATGCAAATGGTCATTATGTAATGACTAACCAAGTAACAACTGAATTATGGATCAGCAGGAGGGTGGGGCAGTGAGTTACAAGTGGGTAGCAGAGAGCTACAGGAGGGGCAGGGCAGCAAGCTATGGGGGCTGGAGGAGGTGGGGGTGTGGGAGGAGGGGTTCAGGAGGAAGGGAGTGGGGAGGGGGAGAGCTACAGGAGGGCAGGGCAGTGGGTGGAGAGCTCCAGGAGGGGGGGGTGGGGGGGATGGTGGGAGCTACAGGAGGGTGGCAGCAGTGAGCTACTGGCGCATGGTGGATTCGTGCCCAGGGCTACTAGTAAGATCATAAATTTCTTATTTATTACAAGTGTTAAACTTTATTAAACAATTGATATAGGTTATTTTCTTATTTAATACTCATAAAAGCCTGATAAGTCATGTTCTCTTTTTACATTCATACCTTACAGCGAAGGTACTTGAAGCGCAATAAGGTTACATTAGATGTTCATGCTGAAACAAAGGTAGAAGCAGAATTTAAGTCCAGTTCTCTATGACATCAATTTCTAGGCTTATAAACATTCAATTGTAATTTGGTCAAAATGATCTTCAACATGTGTATCCAAAGTATTTGAATAAAATGTTCAGTTACAAGGAGCCCATACTTAGGAAAGAAGTCCTAAATGGGCCATATAAGTAAGTTGTACAGGTTTCTTATTTTAGGACTGAATTCTGAAATGATGTATTGACACTTCTGAATGTACTATGTGAATGTGAAATGAGGAGCCCTGCCAATGCAGCCCCTCCCAGTGGTGTTTACTGTATTTGTCCCTGTAGAAATCATATGTCACATTGTTTTGATATCTCAGGTTCAATAGGACCAGCCAGCTCCCTGCCCCCCTTTTATTCCCCTTCATTGAAGCCACAATGACATTCAGTGAATGACTGTAGCCGCACTACCAGCACATCTTTGGAATTCATTTCTAGGATAAGATCTCTTTGATAGAGAAGATCAGTGAACATGCAGACACCAAGCTCCATCTGTGGTTTTGTATTTATGGGGCTGAGTTAGTCAGAACCTGACCTGGTTAGTGAGCAGTGGTTTAAAACCTTAGTTTTACACTAAAATTCTCAAAGATATGTTTTGGCGTAGAACACAAAATTTGCATGGCTTTTTAAAAGATAAATCTTGAGCATGGAAACATGGAACAGACTGATGAATCTCAGAAGGAAGGGGGGTGAGGTAGAGGGAGTGGGAAGAGTTTAACCAAAGATCTTATATGCACATATACATTACCTATGGATACAGACAATAGTGCAGTGAAGGCCTGGGGTGGGGCAGGAGCCAGGTGGACGGAGACAGTGGGGGGAGGGGGGCGGGGAAGGGAGACATCTGTAATACTCTCAACAATAAAGATTTTTAAAAAGAGAGATAAATCATGAGTTTTCAAAGAAGTGCTAAGCTTTCAGCCAGCTGCTTGAGTTTCCTCTTCCCTTAAGGCTATTTACCTGGGAATGTCTAAGAAGCCCCAGAGGTAATTAGAGTCTCTTGTTATTCACACAGAGAAGCAGGTTGTCCATGTGTTCTGGGAACTGCAGAGCAATCATCTCAGGGATATTCATTCAGTGACTCACATAAGTTTAGGTCTAGTGATTGGATTGGGTAAGTGTACTTCATGGTTGAGGACTTCTGGGGATAGGAGATTTGGAGCTCTCTCAGTTCTTCCCTGGCCTTCACTTTTTTTTTTTAGCCTTTTATTTATTTTATTTTATTTTTCAACTACAGTTTACATCCAATATTATATTGTATTAGTTTCAGGTGTACAGCATAAATAAGAAAAACAGAACAGACTCATAGATACAGAAAACCAACTAATGGTTGAGAGAGGGGGGTATGGGGAGGATGGGTAAAAAAAGGTGAAGAAATTAAGAAGTACAAATTGATAGTTACAAAATAGTCCTGGTGATGTAAAGTACAGCATGTAAATATCAATAATATGTATGGTGCCAGGTGGGTACTAGAAATATGGGGGGATCGCAGTGTAAGGTATATGATTGTCTGGCCTTCACTTTTAATGTAGCTACATGTTCTTACCATTGTGGAGTCCATGGCTTCATCTGACCATCCCAAAAGGTGGGAAAAATTGCTGCTCTTTAGCCATACACTCAACCAAACCACCTCTGAAAAGCACATATGTGTTTTGAGCTCTTAATATGTGTGAGGCACTGTAGATTCATAGTTGCTACTTCATAAAGTGATCTTATACATTGGGTATGCTGATCCTCATGAGCGAAAGGAGGAAATAGCTCCTTGCCACACATTAATTAATTGGTGAAATCACCAGCTAAAGTCCTATCTGCTTGGCCTCATATCCTGATGGCTATTTTCCCTCATGCCAACTCATTCCTTATGGATAACTCCTAGCCCTGGATCTTCTAGTTCCCAAAGCAAAAAGAGAAGAGTTATTGCTTGAGAAGCTCTTGGCCTACATTTGAAATGTCAAGGGTAGTAGACATATAAAACCTCAAAACAGGTTTCACATTTTCAATTTGGAGCTGATCAATGTGTCCTCTGTGCTCCGATAGTTTACTTTTCTAAAATAATATTTTAAAATATATTCTTTGTCTCATCCTGCCTCAGATGCCAGTCTCCTGGCTCCTGTCATGTGGGTTGTCCTTTATCCATGTTGGCAAAGTAGTGAGTGATATAGTTAAGGAAGTAAACTTGGGGAAAATATATCATTTTAAAAATTATACAGATATAACAAAATGAAATAACTATGTAAAACTTTTTAAAAAATAGCATATTGTCATTCAAATTTTGGTTCGTGATGAATTAAGTTCTTTATGGCTTTGACAATCTAGCCATTCAGAAAAAGATGAGGAAAAAATCATATTAAAATATTCTCTTTAACAATAAGGAGAAATTTCTTTTTTAATTTCTTAGAAAATGGGCCAGATTTACTTGTTTATAAAAAGAGGTTTGATGTCAATATTATTTTCTGCCTCAGACTATTTATCTTATCTTTTAGTGCCTCTAAAAGTCCAGGCAGAGTAATTAAAAGTTTTCAAAAGTCGATAGTTTCATCTCTGCAAATTCCAGGGTGGGATTAGTTTCTGAAAGCACCCAGCTTTAGAATTAGCCAGGCCAAATCCTAAGAGTTTTTAATTATTCCTGAAAGAGGAGTCCAAAACAAATCCAGCTGATTCTTGGAGTAAACCTGAAAGGTGGATAACAGCCAGAGCAAGGTCACTGCCAGCATGTGCCATGAGAAGCACAATTCATGCCACCAACAGTGAGACAAAAGCTATGACCAAAGGCATCAAAAGCCATATTCACTATTTTCCCAGGTGTGAAGATGGTATGTGTACCCTTTTCTTCTCCCCAAATCTCTGGGTATGTAGTTAAAAAATTATTATTTTATGGTAATAGCTGTTTATTTACAACCCTGGAGAAAAAGCTGTGAATAGCTACACCCACCAATGAAATAGTAGAATTGTTGTTCTTTTTCTCTTCCTGCCTTTTCTTTGTGTCCTGTGCAAACAGACTTTGACATTTCCACTTTCCAGAAGCCTATTTTCTAGTGTCTGCTAATCCTTTAATAGTTACTCCAAGTATCACCCATATAGGCAGGCTTTCCCAGGACAACTCCCCATTCACCACCAGTATCATATGTAATGTTTCTACGTTCTGCTTTTGTAACACCATGAGCATAGAGATCTATTTTAAAGCATTCCTCATTGCTCTACTATGGACATTACTTTTCTATGCTCTTTCTTACATTAGGCAATGAAGTCTGTGATTTGGAAATACCTTAGTCATCTCTATTCGCAGCATGCTGTATGGCATAGAATAGACTTGTCAAAAATAATTATTTTGAGTGAATGACCAGACAAATGAAGTAAAGTTATCCCACTCAGAAAATGAAAAATTTTTTTTCTGAAAAGGGCTGAATGGTAATAAGTGTAGTTATTGTGATAGGTAGACAGACGTGAGTAGAGCAAGGACTATGAGCTGAGTACAGGTCATCAGGATGAAAAGCCCCAGGTGCCTCAAAATGAAAAATCAATTGTAGGGTAGAACCTTGCCCCCAGGGCGACTTTGCCTTCCCTAGCATATCACAGGTCATGAGGTGTGGACCCCCTAACTTTTCCTCCCTAGAGATAACATCTAGGCCTCAGTTGTATTGCAGATCCAGATCCAGATAAGCAAACAGCCAAAGCTGACATCAGAATCAGCTGTATAGAATAATGACTCCATGCTCCGTGCTGGCCAATCAATCAGTGGAGACTACAACCCTGAATAGATACTCCTGAAAAGCTACTGTATATTCAATTAAGATCTTTCGAGACCTCCCCTAAAACCCTTAGAATGGAGGACTCAGTGTGCTCATGAGTGACAGTAATTATTCAGTCATGAGGTCAACACTAAACTCATTGCAATAAACAGTGACAGCAGTTTGATATCAGTAGAGAAAGTTATCAAGGATAAAGAAAAAATTGAACACAATATCTTGAGCATTTGGCATTTGTGAGTCTTATGGAAGATGAGGACAGAACACAATGGGGAACATAGTTTCACTCTAATCATTTACCTTTTATATGAATGTGTTATGAGGTCATTCAGGGAATTGTTTTTTTTAAAAGGCTGCTCAAATGGTTGAAGTGAATTGTCTGAGGTAATTAAGCTGGCTAGTCACTGAAGTGAGATGATACTCTTTGTGTCCCAATATATTAGTCAATGCTCTGTGGTATCAGGAATAATAGCTTAAAATCATAAAACTCTGAAGTACTGAGAGTTTGTTTGGAACTATTATTAAACAGTTTCAGCAACAAGCTGAGAGTATATTTTCTTGGATATCAAACTTCTACATATGTTATTTGTAAATAGATAATTGGTTAAGAAATATATATTTCTTAACCAAGACAGATAATTAATTTCTTAGCCAGACAGATAATTAAAGCCTTTTGAAAAACAACTGCTCTGAGGGACTTCAGTACTTGTTTTTAAACATGAGAACTACTAAAGCCAGAAATTTTTTTAAAAAATTGAAAAAGTATGCCTATTTTTTAGTTATAACAAGAAAAAAAATGTGTAAAAATACCAGGATCCAATTGTTGAAGTTTCTCTTGTGGTTACTTTGTAAATTAATTCATTAATTGATTGATTAATTCACCATAGATTTAAAAATTGATGAAGAGAAGGACATTTATTTATTTGCTCAGAAAATAATTAGTAACTATTTACTATGTATTAGTCAGGGTCCTTTAGAGAATAAATAGGGTGTATATATAGCGTGAAAGAGATTTATTTTAAGGAATTGGCTCATGAGACTGTGGAGCTAGCAAGATCAAACTTTTCAGAGCGGGCTAGCAAGCTGGAAATACATCAGGAGTTGACTGCAGTCCTGAGTCCAGAGGCAGCCTGAAGGTAGAATTCCTTCCTCTTTGGATGACTTCAGTCTTTTTCCCCCTGATACCTTCAAGTAATAGGATGAGACCTACCCACATTATGAAGGGTAATCTGCTTTACTCACAGCCTACTGGTTTAAATATTAATCACATCTCAAAAATACCTTCACAGCAGCCTCCAGACTGGTGTTTGCCCAAGCAGCTGAGCACCACAGTCTAAGTTAAAACATAAATTTAACCATCACGAACTATGTGTCAGGGACTTTATACAATTGGAGACTACATCCAATGAATAAGTGAGCACACACATATGAATTACACAAGTGCCAGGTGCCAGAAATGAAAAGTGTGGGTGCTTTGAGAAGTTACAGCAGGAAACCCAAACCCGATTGTAGAGATTTGGAGTGACATTCAGGCTGAAAAAAAGTGATGTTCAGGCTGGGCCTGAAGGTTAAAACATGGATTAACCAGGTTAAGATGAGAGGAGAGATTTCCTAGCAGAGGAAAAGGCCTTGAAATAGAAGGAGCACACCAAGAGCTGGGAGAAGGCCAATATGTGGTTGGGCACTAGGACACTTGGGGGAAGAGGAGGAGCCATATCCTCAGTGTCTTGTAAATCATATTAAAGATTTGCCACTGATAGACTTAATGTAATATAGTGATGGTGAAAAGTCTTTCTATATGCTTTGTGGCAAATGGATTGGAGAAGCTGAGTGGATGCAGGAAGACCAGAAAGGAGGTTAGGTAGGTAAGAGATGGAGATAGAGTTGAATTAACTCAAAATATATTTTGGGAGATATTTAGGGGAACATAATGATTAATTATGAGAGTTGGTGGAGAAGTATGCATCAGAGGTGATTCTAGTATTTCAAACTTGGTCAAC
>PVJC01037021.1:0-17419 GCA_004026665.1 Murina feae | reverse complement strand
AGGAAGAAGAAAAAGGAAAGTAAAAATTATGAACAACAAATATATATCAACGAGTGAATCTAAGAATCAAGTGAATAAAAAATCTGATGAACAGAATAAACTGGTGAATAGAATAGAATCAGAGGCATAGAAAGGGAGTGGACTGACAATTTTCAGGGGTTAAGGGTGTTGGGGATGCGTGAAGAGACTGGACAATAATCGTACACCTATGGATGAGGACAATGGGGTGGTAAGGTCAGAGGTTGGGGTGGGAATTGGGAGGAGAGGAGCTATGGGGGAAAAAAGAGGAACAACTGTAATAATCTGAGCAATAAAGATAAATTAAAAAAAAACAAAAGAAAAGTAGAAGTGCAGAAGAAGGTAAAGGAGAAACATGATTGCTGGAGAGTCCCCGAAAGAAGCAAAGGCATACAAAATGGAATGGAACGCGCCAAGAGAATAATCTTTTGTCACGTCAGAGCTGGGCTTTAATGAAGCTATTTCTTTATGGGGGGAAAAAGTTGCTTCTTCTAGTAACTCTTCAGGTTGCTATGGCACTCCCAAAATGTCGTCCCTGGAGATTTATGCACAGGGAAAAATCCCCAAGGGCCCCAACTATCTGAGACAGTAATGTGTGTGTGGGTGTGTTTGTATACAGATCCAAAAGAGTGTATATACACACTTTGATAGCTACAGATTCTGAAAATGAAATGTTTTCTACCTTTATAATTACTCAAAGTGTGTATACATTTTTGGGGTACAACCTGTTTACATCAGTCTAAGAAATTAGTGCACTGAAATTCTCAGAAATATAGATGTTCCAAAGTGAATGGATTATACCTGTTTTAATACAATACAAAAATCAATCTGGCAGTTTTATTTGCATTCAAAAGGATAAGGCATATAAACTACAGAATATGTACAAGAAAGTTCAGAAATGAGGTTAGTTTTTTTTGGTATTCATCAAAAACCATCAGAACTATGAAAAGAAAACAGATTAAAGCCACCCTCCACATAATATCAGAGTGAGATTTTCAAGCAATTACTTCATTTGCTTGAGTAAAACATCAGCTTTCTTGAAAGTAAGAACTAGTCCTAACTCTGGTTTGTAACCAAAAAGGACTATTACCCTTATTGAAAAAAAATTAGTACAGAAATAGTACTAATTAGTACAGACAATAGTAGAGGAAGAGTCTGTCACATGGCAACACTGCTCTGTGGAGGCTTTTACGGAACACAAGATTGATTTTATCAGGTACTCAGTACTCAAACACACAAATGACTCCAAGATCCGCCATGTGCTTTCCTAGGCAGGTACGCCCCTCGCTTTCCCTGGCTCTATCCTCCCTTTTGGTCTCATCTCAAGCACCAGCTTCCAGAACTGGTAGGTATCAGGAAGAGAGGTCAAACATTACCCTCCGTCTTTAGGGATCTGAAGAAATGGTTCCTATCTGTGGGCCCTGGACCAGGCAGGAGGCAGGGGTTCAGGGGTGCCCCTGCACTGAGAGTGGTGTGGTAACTATATAGGAAGCACCTGTAAACATTTTTGCATCAGAAATGTGTTCTTCTGCTTCGTCCAAGGAAATGCAAAGGACAAGGTCACAATAAGAAGAGTTGCTGCTCCATTATAAATATCAAGAATAATGGGCTTGGGCCAATACTAACATTTCTGCAAAGATTTAGAAATCTTTTCATCAAAAACTCAGTCTTCATCTTTACTGAGAAAACAATCAACAGTTACAGATCCACAGTCTTCCCTGTGGGTAGGGGTGGGAGGGGAGGGAAAACCTTGTACTGGTACCCAAGAGGGCACACACAGCTGGAGGACCTGACTGGCGGGAGCTGAGTAGGTACCACTTGGCCCCAGGAGTCAGTACTCTAATTTTAACATTAACTTGACCAGTATCCCTCAAGCTCTGAAGAAACATCTGGTGTCAGAAGGAAACAGAAAGGGAGGCAGAAGAGAGTTTATCATTTGCTATTTATTCAGCAGCAGTAGTTCCACGGGCCTCAGTGTGTCCTAGTTTATGACAACCTAGCATACTGTGCTAGGAGGAATGGAGAGTATATGACGAGGTTTGCCCCAGAAGCTACAATGAATTTACTGACATTTAAAGAGCAATGCTCGCCCGGATGTATCTACAGGGGAAAGAACACAGCAGCGGTGCTTTGGACAAAGTCAGCCGGGCGGCAGCAGGAGCCGCTGCTGGGATCCTCAGGGAGGCTGGACGTGTTGCTCAGAGAGTGAAGATTCTGCTGTCAGATGTGTGGAGGATGGATAGACCTTATTTAAAAAGCATGACATTATTTCTTAGCATGATTTTCAGTTGCTAAGTATAGGCTTAGCAACAGCATTGCTGATGAAGTCACCCAGGGGACGTTTTTAAAAAGAATAAAAAGGATTTGTGATGTGTCCTCAGCAGAACAACTATTGTGGATGAACTAATTCCAACTTGTTAAGAAAACAAAAATGAACCGTGTTCAATGAACTAAATTCTAAATACTCTTCTAGTACCAAGGGGGTGGCAGTAGAGTGAGTCTTTGGGACTCAGAACAAAAAATCCACAAATACACTGCAAATCCCTGGGTTAGCCCAGGGCAGTTTTCACCATCTCTTGAGCTTGGAGACTCACCTGGCATCCTTCCTCACTTCCTGGCCAGATGCTTATAGCTGAGAAGAGAACAGATAAGCAAGGAGGAAGAGCAGGGGCTGGGCTAATCTACTCTATTCACAGAGCTGCGGAGAGTGAGTGGCTCAGGTAGGAGGCTCTGGCACCCCCTGCCCCCCAGAGCTCAGTGCCTCTCCCTGAGGCTGGGCTGGTGGCTCCTCAATGACCTCTCACAGCCTCCCTCCTGGGTGCAGTCTTCCCCCTGACACCAGTCTGTTCACTGTGCTGCAAAACTGCCTGGGCAGCTATAAGAAATCCTACGTCAGGTCCCAGCTTCAGAGATTCTCAGGTAGTCAATGCTGTGGCCTGAATGCCACATTTTTCAAAGCTTGATAAATGATTCAGTGTGCTACAATCGCCTGCACTCAGGCTCAAGAAAGCCTTGTTTGGGGCTGTGGTCCCCATCAACGTCATCAGGACCCTCTGGGAGAACTGAAAATGGTTTCCAGAACTATTGAAGAGGTAAAGCTGATAGATTTGGAGGGTGAGGATGACGAGGAGCTGAGAGATGACTTCAAGGTTCTAGCTTGCTGGGTAAGTGATGGTGCCACTTTATCCAAGACGTGGTGTCTAGAACACTGAGCAGAGTTGAGAGGAAAGACTATTTATTTTTAACATTTCTGGGTGAGATTTCTGTGTCACTTTCAGTGGTGACATATGGCAGCAAGTTTACTGGCTAAAGGCCCCAGACAATTGAGGCAAGTCGCAGACCTGGAGCCACTGGACAGAAGAGACTATCAGAGTCATTTGTCTGGATGAGCTCATGTGGGAACCAAAGTAGAGAAAGAATGTGAAGGAAATGAGCCAAGAACAAAGTGTGGGAAACGACGGCACCTAAGAAGTTGACAGAAGTCAACTCAACCACTGAGACTGAGGAAAATAACAGCCAGAAAGGGGAGCACTGAACAGCTCACCGTGGTGCCATGGAAGCTCCAAAAAGGCAGGGCTGTGTCTCAGTTTTCTCTGTGTCCTCAGGGCCTGGCACATAGTGAGCATCAAGAAAAATGTGTTCTATCAGTGAGTCGATGAGGAGTTTTAAGAAGGAAGCAGTGGTCAACTCCAGCTAAAGCTGCCTAGGGTAAGAACAGAAATGCCTCGGGTTGGTGGCTAAGAGGTCTCTGGAGATTGTGGTGAGAACTGCAGAGGAGATGCTGATGGAAGAGAGATGCTCACTGGGTTGTGTGTGATGATTAGAGCGTGCCTGCCCTGGGTATGGCTGGGCACATGCGCACACACAGAGACACATTTGTGGGCACTAATGGAGGCTGCGCGATACCTAAATAGCTGCTGAGTTGTCCTCGTTTTCTACTAGTAATTTCATCATGTATTTTTAAAAGCTTATTCATATTTGTGCTCTACTAAATCAGTATATGCAACCCATGAAAATGAAGCAGAAAATGAGGAACCCAGACAATGAGGAGCCTTTTCATAGCTAAAGTTGGTTTTCAAAACCAGAAGTGCATAGCTCTCAGGGCTGCATCAAGCATGGGACAGCACAAAAGGGAAATGAAGATTTGGAAGTGAAAGAACCAGAAAGCAAAAATTGTTGTGCCCCATGGTTCTGTCAGGTGCTCCAGCACGTGTGTCCATGCAGGGAGGTGCCTGATGCGAGGAGGCGCCACCACATGTACACATCCACCCAGGCACTGTTCATTCCTCTTCCCCTGCATCTCCTACTCTCCCTGGGCTTCTGGAAGAGATGAGTACCCATGGAACACAAGGCTTTACCTGATGAGGAGTAGTCTGTCCTTTTCAGATGGGTGGTCATCCAGCCACTGGGAGAAGCGTGCATGGGACCACTCTGCCCTCTGAAGGTTGAAACACAGAGAAGTGCATACACATTCTTCAGTGAATGGCACAAGTACTGGTTCAAAAAGCACTCTCAAGGCTTCCCAAGGTGCAATCACCTCCCACCCCTGCCTGAGGGAAGGTGGCTCAGCCCTTGGGGCACCTTCCTAACTCCCAAGGAGCTCTTTGGATTTGCCAATTGAAGGTGGATCAGCAAAAGAAATAGTCTCTATCACAAAAGCTTTATGAACATAAATTCCTTGTCATTATTATTTAAAGGACTAATTCTGGATTCATCTGGTATTTCTTACACTGAAAAGCAATGGGAATTTTTCTTTCCTTAGTGATTTGCTGCTGAGACAGAAATCCATGACTAAAAAGGACAAAGAGGAAGCCAGAAATGCATTCAGGGCACTGTATTCATAAAGAGGGAAGACTCTTAACAGGGTTGTGGCTTTCCTTTATTACCTGGAAGGGGGATTTCAGCTCAGCTGGTGCTCTTGTGAACAAAAACTGAATAATGATGCTGAATGGAATAGTGTCCCCCAGAGCAGGACTACTGGCCACGTGTTCACTTGTCTGGAAGAGCAGGGGTCTGCAAGAGGAAAAAGTGGATGTTACTTCATGCATTCAACACTGAAAGAGGTGATTTGATGGAAAAGTAATCATAGCATAGTATAGAATAGAACAACATAGGAGTATAACAGTATAATAGAAGAAGGAATAATAGCATACTTTCTAAACTGGTCAATTCTTAACCATTTTTTAACCCTACATTCCGCCTGGACACACACGTGCAGCACACACTCTGGCAGGCTAACCTGCCTTCAGCTTGTCCTCTTCCAGGCAGTTGCAAGCCTAGCACAAGCAGCAGTCATCTGCAGATCACTCTAGTTCATGTGAGGTGTCCCAGGTAGGACACAGGTGGTGGGTGACCTTGGCCTAAAATTCCCAGGAGGCCTCAGAGCCAACATATTAGGTCAACTTTAGACCACATTGAAGCACCTCCTCTACAAGTCCTCCTCAAGGGGCAGACTCATCAGGCACTC
Source organism: Murina feae (assembly GCA_004026665.1). Classification (NCBI taxonomy): domain Eukaryota; kingdom Metazoa; phylum Chordata; class Mammalia; order Chiroptera; family Vespertilionidae; genus Murina; species Murina feae. The sequence continues at coordinate 11,934 of PVJC01037021.1, read as the reverse complement.
ATCCTCCACTCTAGTCATGGCCAGTCCTCACAGACTACTGGCCTGGGAATAAATCACTCCTACTGACATGTCAACAGCAATCAAGGCCCAACTATAACAGGAGGGTGCACACAGCACAAACAGGGGTGGAGGTGTGCACCTAAAATGCCCAGCATAGCTGACTGAGTAGGTTGTGCCACTGAGCCCTACAGGACATCTACCACATAAGACCACTCTACTAAGACTGTGAGACGTAATAGCTCTACCTAACACATAAAAATTAACACTGGGAGGCTGCCAAAATGAAGAGATAAAGAAACTTGTCCCAAATGAAAGAACTGAATAAAACTTCATAAAAAGAACTAAATAAAAAAAAAATAGAGATGTACAAATAGGTAGTTACAGAACAGTCATGGATGTAAAGTGCAGCATAGGAAATATAGTCAATGATATTCTATATGGGTACCAGATTTATGGGGGTGATCACTTCACAAGTTATATAAATTTCTAATCACTGAGTTGTACACTTGAAATTAATATAATACTGTATGTAAACTGTAATTGAAAAATAAATTATTTTTTAAAAAGACCCTGAAAAAAAATGTTTACAGGATACCATTTGAAGCCCATGAAATTTTTATCTCTTTAGGTACCCCAAATTCCCTCTTTGGGTCAAAGTAGACTCCAGTTACCTACATATTTGAACCATATTCTCACAGTCTCTCTTGGAATTATTTTTATTAGGCATGATCCTAAATTTCTGAGGGGCAAGAGATGCTGTCTTAAACATTTCTGGAGGTTGACTCTGGTTGAAATGAGGATGAGGCTGCAACCCAGCTCCACTTTCCACAGACTGGAGACCTCTTGTCCCAGCAGGGGAGCTGGAAGTTCATGCAGCCCAAGGTCCCTGTGTGCTCAGCAGCAGGCGTTCCCAGGTAGCTTCCTGGAACTGCAGATGGAGCATGTGGCCTACCAGCCTGCTCACTGCACCACTGACAAGATGCTCCCACATCTGGGCTGTAAAAGGGGGAAGAAGCAGTGGGGACGGGGTCCCTCCCCTGGGTCACAGGCTCATACTACAGGCTGTCAGGCCTGTAAGGCCACGCTGAGGGTGTGGGGAGAAGGGGAACTCATGCCCTCACTTCTCTCCCTTCTGTCCCTGGTTCTGTGGTCTTCTCCTGTCCCCAGAAGAGCACACTCTTGCCTGTGCCACATGATAGGGTAGGATTCATCTTGATCCCAGTTCATGACACAGGGAGACCTGGGAGGTCAGTCCTACATGACAGTCTGACTTACTGAAAGACAGCCCTTTGGAATTCTTTCTGCCTCAATAACAGGAAGATAATCAAGAATTTCGGTCTCCATCTCTCCTGGTGCTCCCTATATGAAGACTCGTGTAAAAGGGCTTTCAGATTAAATACTAAGAAACACTGAACTTTCTTATAGGAACAGATGTATTTTCTTCCTTCTGAAAATGAAAATTACCTCGCTGACTCTGTTTCTTTTTTACCCTTGGCTTCAGGAACTCTAAAGTCAAATTGGAAACTTACCTTTAATAATTCAATTAGCTTTATGGTTTGAAATCTGTGTTTTCCTTCGATATACGTATTCTTGATGCAAATTGCAAATGATACAAGGGCCAAAACGAAGGGAAGGAAGGAGGGAGACAGGGAGAAAGGAACGGTCTGCAATATGCCACCTCGCAGGCCGACGAATATGAGGTTGCTGGCTGAGATGCCTGCAGAGGCCAGGCCTGGTAAAACCCAGCTCACTTTAAAATGGGATCTTTCAGTCCATCACCTGTCCCTTTGGAGCTCTGAGACACTGCAGTTATTCTGCCAAGACCAAATCTTCGCCCCTGCCACTCACAGGACTGCCAAACAGCCATAGAAAGCACAACTAAATCTGATTTGAGATTATGCATCACTGGCATGATTAACTGTACACACCAAATGCAGACATTTCTGGTGCTTTTTAAAGAGTCTGATAGACACAGCATGAAAACCTCCCTTCTCCCTGAATCCAAGTGGAATATGAAATACCAGCAATTTAAAAAATAAATCACCATCTGAGATAATGTAAGGAACAAAAGGAGATTAATTAAGGTGTTACAAAATGCTGGTACCCCAAATGTGCAAGATCATTCTTAGAGAAAAAGAAATATAGCAGAACTTTCAAGGCTAAACTTCACAGCCAGCAGGTAGTCTTAACTAATCAAGCATTGGGTCCCCTTAGAAAAAGCTGCATTTCTCATAGGGGACCTCCACAGTGAAGTGACTCATAGCTGGAAGTCTTCTGTTAAGGACAATTACAAACTGAAAAAAGACAAGAGTCCTGCTGCTCCTATGTGCACACTCAACATCAGCGGTGGCCCATGCCCCCTGCCCCCACCCCCAGTCCAACACTTGTGAAGGGCCTGGGAAGGTAGCAGGACCACTGAAACTGTGCACCAAGATCTGGAACTGGCACAGAAATGAGAGGTGGTAGGAGGAAGCACAAGTCCCCTGTCCAGGACAACTGAGGCCTTCTGAGAGAATGGAGGGAGGGAGGCCAAGAGGGGCCATGTGGATCCCAGAAGAGAGAGAAATGGGGGCTGATGACTGGGGGTGAGACAGGGCTGGAAGTAGAGAAGTTAGAGGTTCCTTCCTTAGGGTCAAGACTGTCAATCCAGCAGACCAGGTTGAAGAGGAGGTGAGGGTTCAGGCCAACTTTCTATAGAAAAGGGTACACTGGGCTCAAGGTTCCTGATGCATCTCCTAGAAGCCGGAATGTGGCCTAAGACAGTGAAATGGGGCATTCCATAGGGAAGGTTCCTATGAGGGGGATGTGGTGTGTGTATGACTCTCTTTTAAATTTTCTGACATTTTCCTGGAGGGTTTGTGGAAGCACTCAAATGCGGCTCTAAGACCAGAATACAAACACAAGGGAACTTCTGGAATAAGCAGCGGTGGTTAGTTACAAGCACAGCTTTGGGATCAGGCAGCCCTGCTACTGAAACGCAGCTCTGCAATTCAGACGTGCTGCCCTGGCAACGTACCTCCTCTCAGCCTCTGTTGCCTCAAGGGGGTCATACCTGACTCACAAGTGTTGTGAGGGTGAAATGAGAAAATATCAATAGAACACTGAGCACAGGATTAGCATAAAGTAAATGATTAAAAGTGATTTCTAGAATTAAAACAATAATAAACTAAAAATCTACTTTTGTATGTTGACTGGCCACTCCTCGCACTGCCAAGAGCATTGGCAAACAACAAACCAAGTCCCAGATGCGCTGCTTTCTGGTTATGATGCTGACATCTAAACCTGGAGTTGAGAACCTAAAAACCTTGGGAAATAGCTATTTCAGGGGATGGGTTGACCAGTCCCAGATTCAAAAGTGGAAAGAAAAGACAGAACACATTTGGGGGTCCTCATGCTAAAAGTGCTAAAAATGGCAGCTGCCAGGATGGCTGCCTTTCATTCTCAAACACACAGCACGGAAGGCTGGGATTTCAAGCAGCAGATGGTCAGCAATACCAACTGTAGACACGAGAAATCCTCACCATGCCCACAACTGAAAACAGTTGATACGAACATTCTAGAGTTACTGATAGTTTCCTTCTTCCCAGGACCTCATGCTAAACCCATCACAATAACCCATATTGCCTGCAGCTTTCCCTGCTCTTCCATCAAACCTAACACAGCTTCTAGCAGAGTGGCTGGGGACAAAATTTAGGGGCAAAGCTGATCCCTCCAGAGGAAAGATGATGGTGGCTGCCTGAAGACAGGCCTGGTGCCCAGCTGTTGACAGGCATGCAGTCCCTGTTCTGCCCTTTGCCTCACAAAGATCTGCACTGAGAAGGTCCAGGGTCCGAGTTCTCCAGCCCCTGGCCAGGTGAAACGCTGCCTCTCTGGTGTAGAAACAAAAATCACTCAGGGCAATCGGTGTGGGCAGCTTTCTGAGGCAGAAAATAATATATGCCACGTTCATGTGCTCCCTGGGATCCTAATGGAGACAGCAAAATGTAAATGTATGCAAGAGGCTTGCTGGCTGAATTAAACAGTCCACTAATATTACTGACAAGAAGAAAGTGCCCTATGACAGATGGCTGCATGATGGGGGAGGGGCACCTGCTAAAGCCTGTGCCTGTGAGACAGAGAGATATAGAGATAGAGATAGAGATAGAGATAGAGATAGAGATAGAGATAGAGATATATACAGAGAGAGGGGGGAGGGCCCTGGGGTCTGCTCTGCAGGTTCTCTGGCCGGCACTGTCACACTCCCTTGCAAAGGGCACACTACCTTCTCCTGCAGCCACTGCCACTAACTCAGACCAAGGCCCAACCTGCTGAGTGTGAATCATATGGCTGCCCATTATTCTTGCCTCCCAAGCCTCACACACACTGCATAATGTTTGAGTGTATTTATATTATTTTTTTAGCTCCTTTGTTATTTTAAAACGGGGACAAATGCAAGAAGGATTTTAACATATATTGACTTTTCTGACTACAACTATGAAATAGCCAAGACAGAAAATTTGAAAAGTCTAAAAACCCTTTAAAGGAAAAATCACTAGTGATGATCCTACTATCTGAAGATATCATTTTCATGTTTATCATTCTTGGCTTTTCCTCTACCACACACCCACATTATTATTATTATTACTATTATAATTATTATTTAAAAATGAGTGGCCCAGTGCACAGGTTGGTGCACACTGAAAGGAAATTAACTGGAATATTTTAATATAGCTATTTTCCCTTTCTCTATAATAGAAGTGTCAACCAAATTCATGATCAACAATGCCAGACTGAAACACACTTGTGCTACTGGTGTCAGCGAGTCAACTTAGCCCTTTATAAATCTACTAGAGGCCCAGTGCACAAAAATTTGTGCACTTAGGGGGAGGAGGGTACCTCTGCCCGGCCTGTGCCCTCTTGCAGTCTGGGAACCCTTGGGGGATGTCCACCTGCTGGCTTAGGCCCACTCCCTGGGAGATCAGGCCTAAGCTGGTAGTCAGACATCCCTCTGGCAGCCCGGGAGCCCTCAGGGGATGTCCACTTGCCAGCAGGGAGCAGACCTAAGCTGCAGTCAGACATCCTTATCGCTGCTGAGGAGGCAGGAGAGGCTCCCACCACCACCATTGTATTGGCAGCCATCAGCCTGGCTTATGGCTAAGCAGAGCTCCCACTGTGGGAGTGCACTGACCACCAGGAGGCATCTCCTGCATTGAGTGTCTGCCCCCTGGTGGTAAGTGTGTGTTATAGTGACCAATCATTCCCAGTCCTTCTGCTTAGGGTCAATTTGCATATTACCCTCTTATTATATAAAATATAGGCCTGGTGCATGGGTGGGGGCTGGTTGGTTTGCCTTGAAGGGTGTCCCGGATCAGGGTGGGGGTCCCACTGGGGTGCCTGGCCAGCCTGGGTGAGTGGCTGATGACTGTATGCAGGCTGGCCACCACCTCCATCAACCCAAGCTCTCAGCGAGGCTGGCTGTAAGCAGGTATCTGGAATTTATTTATCTTCTATAATTGAAACTTTGTTGCCTTGAGTGGAGGCCATACCCGGCCAGGGCAGGTGGGAAGCTTGGCTTCCCTTGGCTTCCTCCATTGCCGAGGCAACCAAGCCTCCTGCTTGCTCCAGCTCTGTGGCTGCCGGCCGCCACCTTGGTTGGGTTAATTTGCATACAGTCACTCTGATTGGCTAGTGGATGTGGCTTGGGGCATAGTGGAGGTTTTCTGCATGTTTCTCTTTTATTAGATTAGATAATAAAAGCAGAATATGCTAATCAGACTGGACGTCCTTCTAGACAAAGCTCAGGTTCCAGGTGCCAGAGGGAAGCTGGTGCTGGCAGTCAAGGGAAGAAAAGCCTACTCTTGCACGACTTTTGTGCCTCAGGCCTCTAGTATAGAACAAATTTGCTTAATTAGACCTGCTTTCTGATTTAGCTAAACCTTTTCCAGCCCAGTGAAGCACCCCTACCTTTCTTTCAGTAATTGTCAGCAACACAGCAGTAAACATCAACACGAAGCAGATTATTATTGTCAATCACGCAGGGAGAACAAAAGGTAAAATAATTAACTGCAGCAGTGTTTGACTATATTCTGCATAGTGAAAAAACTTGGAGTCATTTTCAAGGTCCACCGTTTCTTCTTTTCAGTCAGGTCAAATTTCTAGGTTTTCTAAATCTCTGTTTCCAGCTAATGAAAAGAAAATATGATTCCACCAAGTCTCCTATCTACCTACTCCAGGACTTCTGTGAGGATCAAATGAGATGAGGCACAGGAAAACGCTTCACAGATATTTGGTTAAACTGGAAAATGTTTGCACCTGGTTATAAGGCAAGTCATGTTCCTGGGCTGAAGAAACTCCGAGGAGGCTAGTCACTACAGAGAGGAAGCTGGGTGTTGCTACATGACATCATTACCTGGGGCCCACAGCTACCAATTCCAGGCTGGGCTGTGGGACACATTTTGTGCCATGGGGTATTGGCAGCATGGCTGCGATTTGGTGGGGTGTCACTCCAGAGTGGTGGTGGGGCCTGTGTCCCACTTGGTGGAAGCCAAGTGTTGGTTTGTCAGCAGCAGGTTCATGGTGCCGTTTATTTTTAAATGGCCAGTGTGCGTCATGGCAGCTCCTGAGTTGAGCATCTGCCCCGTGGTGGTCAGTGCGCATTATAGCTACTGGCTGGTCATCTGGTCGCTTAGACTTTTATATATATAGGTAGTAGGGATCATATCACATATACTGTTTAGTAATCTGTTACTTCATTTCATGATGCATTGGGAAGTATTTTTCATATTATTAGTTATTAACTAACAATACAAATATCTTATTGTTGCATGTATTTGATTGATCCACTGAGCATGGCATATATTATTTGGTCAATCTCCTACCAATCGCCATTCCAATGATTCAGAACGTTTGGGCAAGAGAGATGCTGAACAAGAGCCAAGCCAATTCTATACATGGCACTGGATGATGCCTATTCCTATTCCCTGTCACAACCCACAGCACAGATGGGAAGATTAACAAGAGTGGGCCCTTTCATTGTAACTACTCAGAACTAATTTTGAATTAGAGACAGATCTCTAACAAGTTTTTGCAGGTAGGCAAATAGAGGGCCTACAACTGAGTTACTGGAATGAAGGTTACTCTGTACTGATTCATTACTCTCTAGAAGGGATCTGTAGACCCCTCCAAACAGGTAAGCTTCCATAAGTCAATTCTCTTCATGTGACAACTGTGGAGAAGCCTGCAGCAGGGACGAGGGATTTCCCAACATTTATAAGCAGAGGTAGTGGTGTGTACTGATATGTCTCAAAAGATGCGACCTAAAACATTCTTTGCAGACTAGAACTAGATTTGATCTCAGAATACAATATGCTTTCATTTCATTTCCTGATCTTGTTAATCCTAAAATCTTTATCAAATGGTTGTCCAAGTCCTATCAGTTGAAAAAATGCTAAGATCTATTCAATAGGTATTTGTTGATTCAATATAACTGTTGAAATATATTGGGAGATAGAAACTTCTGTTAGAATTTTTCACTGAACTCAAGTTCCAGAGAATGCTCCATAGATAAGATACAATCTATCTAATCCAATAAAAGAGTAATATGCAAATAAACCCTCACAAGCCATGCCCACCAACCAATCAGGAGCAAATATGCAAATTAACTCAACTGAGATGGCGGCAGCCACAGAGCTGGAGTTGCTCCAGGCAAAGGAGGAAGCCAGGGTCCTGTGTGCCCTGAGCTTTACTCAAGGCTACAAAGTTTCAATTATAGAAGATAAACTCCAGATACCTGCCTGGCTGGGACCTTGCCAGGGGCAACCCAAGCTTCAAGCAGGGGTTCAAGGCAACAAAGTTTCAATTATTGAAGTTAAATAAATCCCAGATACCTGGCTTCCAGCCAGGCACCCCAGTAGGGACCCAAAACCTGAAGGGACTGTGGGCAGCCTGAAAATGGCCCTCAGCCCCTCACCTAGGCTTGCCACATCCCCATGGGGTGAAGATCCCCACTAAGGGGCTTGGCAAGCCTGCAAACAGCCATCAGCCCCTCACCGAGGCTGGCCAGGCATACCAGCAGGTGGACATCTCCTGAGGGGTCCCAGACTGCAAGAGGGAACAGGCTGGGCTGAGGGACCGCCCTGAATGCACAAATTTTGTGCACCGGGCCTCTAGTATATATATAAAAGGCTAATATAAGTGTCCCTCCCACCATCTGACTAGTCACTATGACATATACTGACCACATGGGGGCAGACACTCAATGCAGGAGGGTGCAGATGCTGATTCTTGGATGATGCACCCCGGAACCAGAGAGGAGGGACCCCGCTACCTCATGGGGTCATGCGATTCCACCTTCGACTGTGGGTTATGTTGTGGCTGGGGCACTCAGTCCCAAATCTGATTTATTGCACACTTGTGTTTGCATTCCACACCCTGTACAACAGCAACTTTGCAGAGTGCCCTCTCACACTCCAGGACCCATCAGGGGATGTTGGAGAGCCAGTTTTAGCCCAATCCCCGCAGGCCAGGCGAAGGGACCTCACTGGCCAGAGGTACTCTGCTCACTTCGCCAACACCAGGAGGGACCATGGGAGGTTGGTTCCAGTGTGTGTCCTGCCCATCTTGCCCAGTCCCACCCCCTGGCCACCTTCTAATTAATTTCCTTTCAATGTACACAAATCTATGCACTGGGTCATTAGTTATTATATAAGTGCTGAGGAAGCTCAGGTACACCAGAATCCCAGGAGATGAGGGCATAAATCTTTATAGTTATAGAAAGGAGCAAACCCTACTGCTGTTACTAGAGCAGCTAAAGTATAAGTGCTAAAGGTCCTGTGAGAAAGATAAGAAACTGTTTACCTTTAGTGAGTCATGAAAGTATTTAGTGGGTTAAAATAAAAAAAAAAGAAATGTCAGAGCATATCACACATGAGAATAATTACTGCTTCATGATATACGAGTGGGCATGTGTGTCATGTGTGGGTTTGAGTATTCCTGCATGTTTGCATGCAAATCTATGCCAGACTGTGATACAGAATAACTCTTACTGTAAGTCATGGTCAAAAGTCTGAAACCCATTTAGATTGACTATTGTTCCATGAGAAGCTAGATATAAAAAACAGGATTTTTTTTTTTTATTATACACTAGGTTCCTCAGCCCGGCCTGTGCCCTCTCACAGTCTGGGACTCCTCTGGGGATGTCCACCTGCTGGCATGCCTGGTCAGCCTGGGTGAAGGGCTGATGACTGTTTTCAGGCTGGCCAAGCCCCACAGTGTGAACCCTCACCCCATTGGGGTGTGGCCAGCTTGGGTGACAGGCTGAGGGCCTTTTTCAGGCTGCCCACAGCCCCTTCAGGTTTTGAGTCCCTACTGGGGTGCCTAGGCAGCCTGGGTGAGGAGCTGAGGGGCGTTTTCAGGCTGCCCACAGTCCCTTCAGGTTTTGGGTCCCTACTGGGGTACTTGGCCAGCCTGGGTGAGGGGCTGATGGCTGTTTGCAGGCTGGCCAAGCCCCCCAGTGGAATCCCTCACCCTATTGGGGTGTGGCCAGCCTGGGTGTGGGCCTGAGGGCTGTTTTCAGGCTTTCAGGCTGCCCACAGCTCCCATTGACTCAACGTCCCAGCAAGGCTGGCTGGAAGCAGGTTTCTGGGTTTTATTTATCTTCCATAATTGATCCACTGTTCCTTTAAGCTGAGGCCTAGGCAGGTAAAGAAGCCTTCTGTTGGCTTCAGCTCCGTAGCTTCTATAATTGAAAGAATGTTGCATTAGTAGACTCTAGGCAGGCAGTTTCCTCTATCGATGGTGCAACAGAAGCCTGCTGTTTGTTTCAGCTCCAGGCTTCTATAATTGAAGCAATGTTGCAACAATGTTGCCTGGAGCCGGGAGAAGCCCAACCGGCCGACAGACAGTTTACTCCTGGTGCAACAGAAGCTGCCTGCTTACTCCAGCTCAATGACTGCCTGCCTCCATCTTGACTGGGTTAATTTGCATACAGCCACTCTAATTGGCTGGTCGGCGTGGCTTAGGCGTCCCGTAGAAATGGTCAATTTTAATATTACTCTTATTAGATTAGATTGATCAATTATTAATTTTTTTATATAAATAGGTACTAGAACAGTGGTTCTCAGCCTTCCTAATGCCACAACACTTTTAATATAGTTCCTTATGTTGTGGTGACCTCCAACCATAAAATTATTTTCATTACTATTTCATAACTGTAATTTTGCTATTGTTATGAATCGTAATGTAAATATCTGATATGTAGGATGTATTTAGGTGACCCCTGTCACAGGGGTCATTTGACCCCCAAAGGGGTAGAGACCCACAAGTTGAGAACTGCTGTACTAGAAGGTGTCACTATTCAAACTAAAATGATCCTTCAAAGTCCTCTTCTCATGTGAGAATTGGAAGGCTAACAGAAAATTCCCATCTTAAGTGACTGTTTTAACAGAGCTGGTCTTCTGTAAAACCTTTATATCACCATACTGTGACACAATTTTTTTTCTTAAACTAGTTTTTAGAGATAGGAGAGGAGAGGGAAAGAGACAAAGAAACATTGATAGGACAGCAAAACATTGACTGGCTTCCTCCTATACACTCCCTACTGGGGATTGAGCCCCACAACCCAGGCATATGCCCTGACTGGGAATCGCACAGGACTCTCTCTTCAATCAACAACCTTAAGTTCTCATATCTCAAGTGACATTACACCTGAATTTCCTATTACAAAAGCTTGGATATCATAAGAGAGAAAAATGATTATTTAAAGGACGTATTGCTTAATGATTTCTCTAGTTTCCAGTACTGAGTCCAGTACTTTTTTTAGAAAGCCACATGACTAGACTCCCTGTTTTTATTTTTAATGTATTTTCTAAAAAAAATATTTTTCTGTGACTGGACTCTCTTACCTTATTTTCATAGAAATACATTCAAAGACCATTAAATAGAGTGGGGCAAAAGTAAGTTTACAGTTTTTCGTATGGAAAATAGTAAGTAATAAATAATGCAAGAATAAATTCTGTGTTTTGCATACTCACAGCTATAAACCTATTTTGGCCCCACCCTATATGCTGTTGGACATTATGGATAGTTCATATGAAGGCTTCTCATCTGGTATGTCATAGCCACAAAATGGTGATAAATATTATGCTGATCCCCTCAGCTATCAGGGATGGTAAGATACTACCTGAATGTATACATTTTCTCAGTGTGCCATGATGCGAAAAAGTTTAGGAAGTGTTGGCTTACTGAACAAATAGGAACATCTTATCTTCTATAATCTGTAATTGAAGACACTAGTTATCATGCAACTCAAAATTCCTTAAAATCTGAGTTGGTAAAAAACCTATCTAAGCATTTAGCACTGAAAAGGATTTTCCCTTAAAAAAGATCTAAACTAATAAAAGCGAAATAGTAAAATTAACCATTTCTCTGAGACGGGGTAAGCCACGCCCACCAGCCAATCAGAGTGGCTGTATGCAAATTAGCCCAGCCAACATGGAGGCCACCACTCACAGACCTGAGTAAACGGCAGATTGCGGCAGGAGTGAAAGTGAAACTGCGCCCGCTCCACTCCTTATCCTCAAGCAAAACACACGTTTGCAACATAATAACAATCATAGAATCCTCGGGAGCTGAAGGAAAGAGCAGCCCGGGCCTAACCAGTAAAAGTAACATTGTGTCATTATAGACTCCGCGAGGTGAAGCAGAGGAGGCTTCAGTTAGAAAGCCGGCTTAAAGGAACAGCATCAATTATAGAAGATAAAGAAACCCCAAAACCTGCGTCCAGCCAGCCTTGCTGGGAGCTGTGGGCAGCCTTAAAGCCTGAAAGCACCAATCAGCCTGTCACCCACGCTGACCACAACCCAATGGGGTGAGGGACATTCCTGGGGGGCTTTGCCAGCCTGGAGACAGCCATCAGCCCCTCACCCAGGCTGGTCAGGCACAGACCAGGCTGAGGGA
>PVJC01037020.1:0-17423 GCA_004026665.1 Murina feae | reverse complement strand
CCTGCCTTTACCTCAGATACAGTGAAAACCAGACTATGGGCATCCACTCAGAGACCTAGAGGAGGAGGAGGAGGATGAAGGGAGAAGGAGGAGGAGGAGGAGGAGGAGGAGGAGGAGGAGGAGGAGGAGGAAGGGGAGGAGGGTGGAGGGGAGGGGGAAGAGGAGGACTGAGTTGGGTGGGAGCCCGGGCACAAGGAAGAGTGGCCCAGACAAGGGAAGGGTATGTGCAAAGGCCGGAGAGCATGGCGAGCGGAAGGCGGAGCCGTGGATCCCAGCTCTCCTTTCCCAGACTCTTCAAACCCTCCCAGCAGCCTCATGAGAAGATTCTACTACCATCTCTATGAGCAGATGAGGAAACTGAAGCCACTTGGCCAAATGATTTGGGTGTTTCTGAAGCCAAAACCCACCGTTTTAACCCTTTGGGCCCTTTGTCAAAGTGTCCCTTTTTTACCATGCTGGGCAGCCTCACTATTTGTGAGCCAGAGGTAGGACCTTGGCTTGGGTCCCTGAGGAAGGCTGTTGGGTCCACAGGCACTTGAACGGTTTGCAGCTGGCCCCTGCTGAGCCTGGGGACCCAGCCCCATGGACTCTAAGCCTGACCATCCCTCAGCTGATTACTCAGCGTCACAGACTTAGCCCAGGTGCGCGGATCCTGCTTCCAGCTGGGCCCCACCGGGTGCACGGCCAGGAGCCAGTGGACACTGGCCCCATCGCAGACATGAAACAATGCTCAGGGGTTCACCATAGCCAAGCACTCATGAAAGTGGGCTCCTGAGTGAGGATGCCCTGGGGGGAGCCTGGCTCTGCTTCATACCGACTGTGTGTCCTTGGACAAGTCATGTAACCTTCCTCTGCCTCAGTTTCCTTAACTGTCAAGCACCAGCCTCCCAGCATTGTAGAGGGGACTAAGCAAGTAAGTATAGTTAAAATGGCTGCATCTAGTAAGTGCCAGGTTGGCTGCTCTCGTTACCCATTAGTCCATGACTGGTCCTGGAGTGTGACTTGCTCTCGAATGCCAGCTCCTGTCCCACTCACTCACCGTTGATAAAACCCAGGTCTCCTGACTTCCTGTGAGTCATCTCCTTCGCAGTGTGATGAGGTATGAAGAGCTAGGACTTTGGAGTCAAGTCAAGTTCTGCCACTATCCAGCTGTGTGTGACCTCAGGCATGTCCCCTCCTCTCCCTGTGGCCTCAGCTTTCTCATCTGTAAAATGGGAACTTTGTTCCTCCCTTATAGGAATGCTGAAAAGATTAAGTGAGCTGCTGTGCGCGTGGTGCCTTGCCTGTAGGATGGCTAGGTTCTCCTCTCACTGCTATTGCTACATGGTATCCCAGATCACAATGGGACTCGCTCTCTGGCCAGAATGATTACTTCTGGTCAGCAGTGGCGCAGCCACGGGTGTCAGGTGACAAGTGAGAGTCCTGGGAGTAGCTCAGCCTCTGTGGTCCACCTACTCCAGCCCTGGAGGCAGAACTGAGGCCTCAGATTCACCTCTCACCACCATCTAAGGAGATAATAAAAGGCTGATTCTTTTTTCTTGGTAAAATTTCAGCAGAAAGTGTACGCATCATTAAATATGGAAATCCAGAATTTTATTAGCAATCTGCTAGATCTGAACTGACGCCAATTAAACAAAAAAGATATCATTTATAAAAAGGCAGAGTTCAACTTGTATTAAATATGAAATGCAATTTTCTCCTGGTTTTGATTTATTACTGGTGGTCCATTGTTCAAAGAAGCATGTTATATTTCAATAGAGAAATATTGTTTATTCATTAATATTTTAAAACGGGCTTATTGCTGCGCATGGTTCTCACCGAATGAAACTTATGATTTAAAACATGAATTAATAAACACATTTGAAAGTGTTAGACGAGATCACAACCTCTCATTTTTCATTTTTCTGGGAGCATATTAAATTTTTATAATTCTGCATCTACAGTTTTTTCTTTTAAATAAAGATGCAGATCCCGAATTACTCTGCTAATTTCAGGTAACCAGGGGAGAAAAGCAATATCGTGGGACCTGTATCAGGATCACAGAATCCCCAGGAAGATGCTCAGGTTTCTTTTTGTAGCATTCATAAATCAAAATAAATGAGCTTTGTGCAGGAGGCAGCCTTCCTGGGCGTGAGAATGCTGGCTGGAGTGGCCCATACATTGGGACTGTGTGTGCAGGTGGGTATGACGTGTGCATGCCAGGGTACACGCATGTGCGATTGGAAGTGGTGTGTCCACTGAAATACATGCATGTCACATGGTGGAGAGCATGCGATCCGAATGAATCTCAATTGTTTGGTTCAATGTTCATTTGTTTATTGAGCACCTACACTGTGCCGGGCACCATGCTGGCTACCAAGGGTGACTTGTTCCTGCCCTTCTCCTCTCCGACACCTGCCTGAGCGATCCCTCCACCAGGACCTGGGGCACACAGGGGGATACATAAAAGATAAAGTTTACAGTACAAAACTGGCAACCGTCAACAAACTGAGGGGACACAGATACCGAGCCAAATGATTCTTGCTGTCTGTGATTCCACTGCTTTGTGTTATCAGCAGTGCCTGGACCAGAATGGCCATCAGTTTAAAAACGGGCATTGACGAAAGAAATGATTCATTTCTGTAGACTCTTTTAAAATTTGAAAATGAACTGTATATTACTAAACACTGACTTTATAATTGTTCAGAGTGGGTATACATTTTTTGGGGGGACAACCTGTATGTATTTCTGTATAAACTTTAGAATCAGCACGTCAAGTGCCATGAAAACATTCTGTTGTGATTTTGATTGGATCCATCAGAGAACGGATATCTTTCAAATATTGAGTCTTAGTGCATGAACAAGATCTCTATCTTCACTTATTCAGGTCTTCTTTAATGCCTGTCAATAAAGTTCCATCATTTTCTCCATTGAAATGCTCAGGCTCCTCCTCATCGCACCAGCTCCCTCCACTTAAAAACTCCAGAGTCCCCTTTGTCGAAGAAACTTTCTCCGTCTGTGTCCTCTGGGGGCCTGGCCTTTCCCAAGTGGGAAACTTGCCCTGAGGCCGTGACGTCAGGCAGCCCTCTTTTCCTTTCTGCTCCCACCTTCCTTCTTCTTCCTGGCTTTTTAAAAATTAATGAATTTAATTTTTTAGAGCTGTTTGAGAGCAAAATTGAGCAGAAAGTACACAGCGTTCCCATATACCTCTTCCCGACACATGCACAGCCTCCCCCCTATTGCTATCTTGTAGCTCAATGGTATTTTGGTTGCCATTGATGAATCTGCATTGACACATCATGATCACCCAAAGTCCATAGTTTACCTCAAGGTTCACTCTTAGTGTTGTACCTTCTACGGGCTTGGACAAATGTGTAATAACTTGTATCCACTGTTGTAGCATCATTCAGAACAGTTTCACTGCCCTAAAAAATCCTCTGTGCTCTGCCGAGTCACCTTCCCCTCTCTGAGCCTCAGCTTCCCCATCTGTAAAATGGAGATGGTACTTCACAGGGCTGGGTGAGGATTGCATGAGGTCTTGCTCATGCATTGCTGAGACCTAGGGTCTTGCGTACAGTAGGTGCTAATTAATCAGTGCTCCTAATTCAGAGTGGCTGGGGCACCCCAGGCACCTCCTTTAGGGGAGCATTCCTCACCACTGTTAGCAGTTTTGCTCCTGTGTCTTGCTTAAAAGGGCAGAGGAGGCAAGTGCTGTCAGGGTCCTCAGCCTGCCTACACTCCCGCCTTCTCCCGGCAAACCTCCCCCTTCTCCCCACCCCCACTGGGCCCAGGTAAGAGGATAGTTCTAAAGCCAAGCTCTGAGCCCATGGGGGAAGCTAGAGGGTGAAGGTTCCCTGGAATTGAACTGGCAGAGGAGTTGGGGGTGCTGGTCTGGCTCTGTCCTGCAGGTGGCGCCCCTCATGGCCTCCTTCAGTCCCAGGCCCTCTCCAGGCCTTAGGGGGGCTGAGCCAGAAGGGGGCCTTTCTCGGGAGGGTCATGGGAGTCACAGAGGAGTAAGCAGGAGGGTAACAGGGAGACTTACTTGGGCAGATGTAGGCAGGGGGGCTAGAGGGGGCCGGATAGAGGCTGGGAGGCCTCCTTGTCCTGGAGAGAGGTGGTGGGGTCTGGATTAGGCAGTGGTGGCAGAGAGGACAGAGAGGAGTTGTGTGGTGATACAAGGGCTTGGCCACATGTTGGAACCGCCCCGCATTTCTGTTTCCGTTGGTGGGTGAAGCCGGGAACGGACATTTAATTCCAACACTCAGCCCAGGTGACAGCCATGGGCATACGGGGTGTCCAGGGTGGCTGGGCGCGAGCTGGCTGGGGTGATCACCTGACTCAGGTCTGGATGGGAACCCATGGGGACCAGACCCTAGGTCTGGGGGCCCACCATGCTGCTCTCTGTCTTCTGCCCAGGCCAGCGTAGTTTCCAGAACTGGGGGTAGCTGGATGCTTTGATGGGGATAGGGGTGAATAAGACACTCAGTCAGGAGTGTCCCTGGAAGACACGGAGAGGTGGCAGTGTGCAGCTCTGAGGCTAGGGTGGCTGTGTGGCCTCTGCCCTGGGCAAGGAGGGGCTGGCCCAGGCTTCTTGGTGGTGTGAGGGGCCTGCAATGAAGTTGAGGCCTGAACCAGACCCAAGGCATGGGGTAGGGGCTGTCTGGTACCTGGGGCCATGTCCCTCCTGCCCACCCCTGCCCAAATCAGCTGGAGCAGCTCTCTATGCCTGTGTAGGGTGGGAAGGGAATGGGCGTGGAAGCCCCTCTGATCCATTTACCCATAGCCGGTCCTGCAGCTGATCCTCCCATAGTCTAGCATGCTGCTGACAGGCAGGGATTGCTGGGAGACAGTGTCAAGTGTGCAGAGCCTTGGCGGGAAGTACCATCTCTCCGTGGCTGGGCTCCGGCTGGAGGAGAGGCCGGGTCCTCATAGGCGCGAGTTTTCACCCAGAGCCCACAGACTTTCTCGATTTCAGATTTACAAATTGAAAATCATTAATAATTCTAACCAGGCGGTGATAAATCTGAGATCTCTCTCGATGAACCCAGACAGCATTTCATAAATCAAAAAGATTACTTAGGAATTTTTTAAAATCTGACGTCAAAATGTCATGGTTACTAATGGTTTCGGTAGATCTCGTGCGGTGATATATCATTTATCTACGCTACATCTCAGATGTGACACGGGGGGCAGAAATGGGATGTCTTTTAATATCGTGAATACATTTCAGCCCATAATAAAGGTATTAACAACTTCTTGGTGAGATTTCTTCCAGAGCTGGGGGTCTGATTTAATGCCATTGTGATGGTGGCCCCATCCCCTCATTCCCCAAACTTTTCAAGACCGAGGCTGGTGAGGCCCTGGAAAATTCTCAAGAGGCTGAAAGAGGGAGCAGCCCCCAGCTCATTGGGGGGCAGTTTGAGTCACTCAAATCCAGCTCCTGACTATAGGGGTAAGACTCTTAGGCTCCCTCAGCCCCCTAAAAAAGGGTGAGGAACAATCTAGTTATAAGCAGCAATAATCATAACTCCTATTAATTGAGCATTTACTATGTACTAATTTGAACTAAATGGCCTGACATGTGTTAATTTATAGACTCCTCACTGCCTTCCTGGGTTTCACCACCGTTTCTCCATGGGCCCAAAGTTCCACATGCTCTGCTCTGCTGATCACCTCTGCCCCAGACTCTCCCAGCTGGCTCTTCCGGCCTGGGTCACCTTCCTGCTCCCTGAATATCTGCTGGGGCTCCTGCCCCAGGGCCTTTGCATCTGCTTTTTCCTCCCTCCCCTAACAGTCCCCTTGGGTATCTGCATGGTTCCCTCCCCCACCTCCTTCAGGCCTTTGCTGAAATCTCACCTCTTTGTCAAGGTCAACCTGATACCTAATTTAATCCTGTTGCCCACCCCCCACCTCTTCTATCCTGCTCTCCTCTTGTTTCCACAGTACGGCCTATAGCTTACTCATCTCTGTGTTCTGTTCTCCCACTGGACAGTGGTTCTCAACCTTCTGGTCCTTTAAATACAGTTCCTCATGCTGTGATTCAACCATAAAATTATTTTTGCTGCTACTTCATAACTGTGATGTTGCTACTGTTATGAATCGTAATGTAAATATCTGATATGCAGGATGGTCTTAGGTGACCCCTGTGAAAGGGTCGTTCGACCCCCAAAGGGGTTGTGACCCACAGGTTGAGAACTGCTGTGCTAGGATGTCAGCTCAGGGAGGGCTGGGACCTTTTCCCTGATGTGTCAATGTGCGAAAGCCCTTCTAACTGGCCCATGTAGGCACTTCCCCTCCTGACCGCTGTCAGGGGGCTCTCTCCAAAAGGCTCATCTGACCCTCACTCCCCTCACCTGCGCCGGCTTCCACTCAGGCCCCGGACAAACGAGCAAAGGGCAGGGGGAGTGGAGGCAGACAGATCTGGGTTTGAGTTCTGGCTCTGCCTCTAGGGACAGCCCCCAACCTTGTGAGCCCCAGTTTCTTCGTCTGTAAAATGGGCTGCTGATACCTTCCCCAGCACCATTCTCTCCGAGCCAAGCTCTGCTCCTGCTTCCTGAGCTGGTTAAAAGAATACTATGAGGTGAGAGCAGGAGCTCCATGAAGATGGATGGGACCCGGATGCTGAAGGAGGGGAGGGCCCAGCCTGGCCCTGGGCACGTCTGCTTCGACCTCATTTTCAAGTGCTGCTTAAGGAAGCCTTGCAGGTGAGGGGCAAAGCCACCCGCCCGCCGGCCTCCAGGGGAGCCAGAGCTGGGCTGGCCTTTGTCTCGGTGCTGCTGAGGCCAGGTATGTGCATGGAGGGAGGGTGACTGTGCCAGGGTGGCAGAGGGGCTCCCACCTGTTCCCATCCCCACCCCGCCCCTCAGCCCTCAGCCCTCAGCCCTGCCGCAGCCACAGATGAGCCTGTCACATTCGACGCTTTTATTTCACCCGATTGCTTCTGCCTCTGGAAGCGCTTCTCCCCGCAAATCAAATCAATCCCAGGTGGGGAGAGTGAAAATCAATGCCTGGTGGAAAGTCCCCACGGAAAACTAATTGGTTCTCCTGCAAAGTTCTTTAACCACAACAGGCCCTTGCGTCCTCTGGGCCGGTCGGTGTGCCCAGCTCCAGGTTGGCTGCCAGGACCCGGGGCTGCTGCTGAGGGCTGGGCCAGGACTCCCCGGGTCTCAGGAAAGGATGGAGAGGGCGGAGGCCACAGACCCAGGTTGGAGTGCAGCTCCAACACTTGCCGCTGGCTGCCCCCGGGTAAGTCATTTTGCCTTAGAGAGCCTCAGTTTACCTTTTTGGGAATCTCAAGAGGGCTCATCCTATAGGATCTTTGTGGGATTACAGATTATGTGTGCACAGCATGCGGTAGATATTAAACTCAGTGAAAAAGGCTCAGGATACCCTACAGACTCTATAGTACAGAGCTTCCCTCTATCAGAGCAGAGGGTGGGTCCGCTGGCTGCCTCTGCTAATCACAACCATTACAGCACTGTCCACGGATTGAGTGCCTACAGTGTGCCTCTCAGCAGCACCCAAGGTGGCTATTGTTAGCACTCCCATTTTACAGATGAGGAGACTGAGGCTCAGGAAGGTAAATAAACTTGCTCCAGATCACACAGCCAGCAACTGCCAACCCCAGAGAGGTCTGAGAGCTGACCTGGCTCTTCCCACTGCCCCAGGTCTCCCAGGGCACAAACCTCCCAGAGGCTCCCAAGCTGGCTCCTGTCACACTGCGAGGCCCCTGCCTAGTGACTCTAACCCTCCCTGAAGTGACATCTATATAAATATTGTTAATGGCCAGAACATAATGTTAAGTCAGGTTTACTGGACTCCCTCGTCCGGCCTGCGGATTTATGGCGATGGGATTTGAGGTAAATGTTTATTGGCTGCAGTGAGAGCCGGGCCTTCGTCTCCCCCGGCTGCTGGCTCCCTGGGGCTGGCCTCGGGCCTCAGTCCACCTGTCGGGAGCACGCTGGGATGAATCTCACCGAATGAAATATTTATTAATTTTGCTAACCAGTGTTGATCTCATAAATTACACCGACTTTTTCATGAAACGGTTATTAACATCCGCAGCGCTGTGTTAATGGCTTATTGACCAAATATGGGATAATTAGGCCCAGGGAGCGTGGCCTACCTGATCTGCGAGAGGCCAATTTGGCCGGGATTATGCCAATGACCTATTTTATATGGCGGCTACGGCTGTGGGGAGAGTCTGGAGCCAGGCCCTCTGAAAGCTGATTCTTAAGGAGGCTCCTGGCAGGGAGCCACTCTGACCTCCCGCTCACCGCCTGGCTCAGAAGCCTCCCGAAAAGTGGCCAGGCCCATGTCTCCACAGCGAAAGGGGGGCATGGCTGCTGTTTCCCTCAGGCCTCCATCCTGCCCGGGCTGTGGGAGCCGAGTTGTCAGGGGCAGATGAGGAAACAGGGGCCTGGAGGGCGATTGTAGCTCATACCCCCACCTGCTTCTGCAGAAGCTGGAGAAGGGAGGGGCCTGTCTGCTTTGAGAGGACACAGGGAGTGGGAGCTCTCTCCATCTAGGGGGGAGGGGTGTGTGTGTGTGGCGCGTGAGTGAGCATGGTGGATAGAGCCCATCCAGTTCCCTGTCAGCGCGTGCACACACACACACACACATACACACGCACGTGACTGCTTTCCTGGGCAGGCTTGTGCATGTACGTGTGGCCTGGATGTCTGCATTTGTCCACACCCATGTGACAGAGCCTTTGTGTGTTGCTCCATGTTTGCATGGGGGGCCTGGCACGTGTGTGTGTGCGCGCGTGCACGCGGGTGCACGTGTGTTCATGGTGGTGATAGAGGCCTCCAGTTCCCTGCCAGGATTGCCTCAGAACCCCAGATGCTCTTAGAAAATCCCATCACGGCCACACTTGCGCCCCCTTCAGGCACAAAGCACTCACTCGTGTCATGCAGGGCATTTCTTGTTAAACTGAATTGAAGGACAAACAGGAGCCCACTGGGGATTTGTGGAAGCGCGGGGTCGTGGCTCCTGAGCTCCGTGAGGCCTCAGAGTGGTCCTGCGGCCATGCCTGTTCTGGGTGACACCCTGGCATCGAGCCCCACCTGGGCCAACTCTGCTTCTCTCTGGGAGTTTGGACCCAGGCCAGATGCCAGGGGTCTCTGCTGGTTGGTGTGTGAGGCTGTGGACACTTTGCATCTGTGACGAGCCATGTTTAGCTGGTGAACTTGAAGAAACGGAGAGAAGCTTGGAGAAAGGGAGAGGGAGTTGAAACTTAGGGGGAGGGAGCACCCTTGAGACCCAGAGTCAGAGAGACAGACAGGCAGAGGGGCTGCCTCTGTTCCGGCCTCGGCCTCACTGGGCCCTGCCAGGGCCCCCGCCTCCTCTGAGAACCCGAGCCAAGGGCTTGTCAAACATAGTGGGATAGGAGCCCATGCCCAACCCGTAGGAGCCATGGAGACAGCCTGGCTGCCCCCGAGATCCCTTGTCTGGAAGATGGAGGCTCCCTGTGCTGGAAGATGCTGGGAAAGGCCGGGAGATGTGCTGAGAACCAGTTCCTGCTGTCAGGGAGTCAGGCACGGCCCCTCCAGTCCCCCACCCGCTACCTCGATGGGCTGCACAGAGCACTGTCGGCCACGCAGTCTGCATTTTCCCTCTATTAACTAAACACTTAAACATCTTTATTTTTGACTCTGAGTGCTAAGCAAGGGTTGGGTGCTGGCCTGTGTGGCAGGATGGCCATGAGGACAGCAGCGTCAGCACATGTCATTTACTTAGCACAGCTGTGGCCTGGGGGCACCTGGGTCCCCGGGGGGCATCGGGTGTGCCCCGTGGTGCCAGGGCAGGCCTGCACACTGGCAGGAAGTTTCTAGAGCATCAGGTCTCTATCCCACTGTCTCCCTCAGAGAAGCCGTGACTCCCCTCCCTTCACTGATCCCTGCACGCCTCCCCCATCCTGTTTATTTCCTTCCTGCAACTTGTCATGATCAATGATTTTTAAAAAAATATATTTTATTGATTCTCTTACAGAGAGGAAAGGAGAGGGATAGAGAGCTAGAAACATCGATGAGAGAGAAATACTGATCAGCTGCCTCCTGCACACTCCCCACTGGGGATGCGCCTGCAACCAAGGTACATGCCCTTGACCGGAATCGAACCCGGGACTCTTCAGTCCACAGGCTGACGCTCTATCCACTGAGCCAAACCAGTCAGAGCAATGATTATTTTTATTTTGTCTGTGGACTACTTCTCCCCCTGGACTGTAAGTTCGTTCAGGGCAGAGGCTGTGTGGGTCTTATTTAGAGTTTTGTCCTATTGCCTGGCAGTGAACTTGCTGGGTGAATGAATGAAAGGATGGATACATGAGTGAGTAAGTGAGTGAGGAATGAGTGAGTGAGTGAGTGAGTGAACGAATGAATGAACAAACAGGCCCTCTAGTCTATCTTTCTCTAAAGTATCTCTGCAGTTGTTGATAGACAATCTTTCTGCCCCCACACTGGCCCAAGCCCTGGGCAGTCCTCCCCTCCCTGCCCCCACTGCCTGCCCTTCCTGAAGGCATCCTTGGGCTTTGGTCCTGGCCTGCTCAGCCCAGCCCCGCCAGCGCCTCCCTGGACTCCTCCCCCAGGCTGGCTTGTCTTCCTGTGGGTCCCTGCGTCACTTCTCCACAGCCTCGGGGCTCGGGGTCCCTGTCACCTCTCCACTCTTAATGAGGTCTCTTATATTTTCCTCTTCTCTCCTCTCCTGGCAGCTTGCAGCAACAGGACCATTGGTTGGTGTTGGGTTTTGTCCCCTCACTGGCCTGCAAGCCCAGGAGGGCCTGGCTGTGGTCTTTGTCATCGTACCCCAAACCAGGCCGTCACGGAATGCTTACTGAACGAGTGTGTGGACTTGTCTGAAGTCGCCAAACCACTCACGGGCGTTTGCATCTGGACCCAGGACCCGCCCTTCTCTGGGTTCAATGTCATTACATTGAGCACAGGAACTGGGATGAGCATCCTCGGACACAGGGTGGCCTCCTACTTTTTATCTTTCCTGAGCCCTTCCCCTCATCAGGGGGCTTGGCCGCTGTGCAGATTGGAGGGTCCAGGGCTGAAATCTGCTGGCGGCACCGGGCCCTCCATGGTGTGTGTGTGTTGAGGTGGGGGTGGGGGATGGGAGGGGTAAGCTGAGCAGGCCAGTTCTGCCCACTTGTCCGGTGCCTCCTCCCTCCACTCAAGTCTCTGCCCAAGAAGTCTCTGCCCGCAGACGCTCCAGCTAATCCAGGTGGATGGTTCCTCCCCAGCGGCCCCTCCCCGGGTGACACCGCCTCATTTCCCTCCACTCCCGCAGGGAGAAGCTCAGGGCAGTGAACAGGTGCAGGGAATTCAGGTCTCTGTGCTGGCTCTGCCATGTCGCCTTCTGGCCTTCACTCCAGAGCCTCAGTTTACTCCTCTGTACAATGGGCATGGCACTACTCAGAGCCCCCAGGCTGCTTGGGGGGATTAAATGAGATGATTTACACAACCCCCAGGACAGGATCCCGTGTGTAGTAGGCTTCTAGCCACTGTCCACTCTGAAGTAGCTCAGGCGCCAGGCCTTGGCTGGGTGTTGGGGTGTTGGGCAGTGGGAACTAGTAGAAGGACTAACTCTGTAATATGTTAACACGTTGCCTGGCACAGGCCTGTGACCAGGACAGGTGCAGGGGAAGCAGTGGTCCCATTCTTTAGAATGTCCCAGGTCGGATGATAACTATGATCACTCCAGTGTTGAGGGACGGAGTCCATTTGGGGTCAAGAGAATTTTATGTTCTTTGATGCTTTTCTGTATTTTCCAAATTTTCTAAAAGGAGCAAGCACGGCTCTTGGGGGAAATAATGTGCGTGATAGAAACAAAGGCTTTCCTGCTCCCGGATCCACGTGGGGACCGGCTGCTGTGCAGTGTGAGCTGCCCAGATCTCCCTCCTCCCGGCCCCCCCTTCCCCCGCTTCCTGGCTTGGAGCTGACCTTCCATGTCCATTGCCCAGGGTCTGGATTTCAGCGGTCACCACAGCTCAGTGTGCAGGTGCGCACACACATGCACACATGCGCACACGCGTGCACACAGGCACACACACACCCTGCCTGACCCCTCCATCTCCAGCTTCTGCTCCTCGTCCCTAGAGGCCACTGCCTCAGTTCAGGTGACATTTAACAGCGTGGAGAAGAGGCAGTGCCCACCCCTCCACCTTTGCCAGAGATGGGAATGAGAATTTTAATGAGGGCTTATTTTTAATAAAGGTTAATAAAGTTTAATTAAATTAATAAAGTCCAATATTTGCCGAGCCGTGCGTCAGGCCCGGGTGTGCAGGCAAGTGCTGGGGATTAAGCTCTATTTGTGTTCCCTCCCGGGTGGGGGAGGAAGATGAGGGAGGAGGGGCCTTCAAAGCGACACTGTTTATCCCCATGGTGGGCTCTCCCCCACCCTCAGCAGCCCGGGTGGTGGGGGTTTGCTGGGGAGAAAGGAATGACCTTGGAAAGCTGCCCCGACAGAATCCAGGCTCTTCCCAAGCCCCCTGCACACCCTAGATCAGGGGTGGGGGACCTTTTTTCTGCCAAGGGCTGTTTGGATATTTATAACATCATTTGAGGGGCATACAACATTATCAACTTAAGAATTAGCCTGCTAGCCTGGCCGGCGTGGCTCCATGGTTGAGCATGGCCTACGAACCAGGAGGTCACGGTTAGATTCCCGGTCAGAGCACATGCCTGGTTGCAGGCTCGATCCCCAGTGTGGGGCGTGCAGGAGGCAGCTGATCCGTGAGTCTCTCTCATCACTGATGTGTGTCTCTCCCTCTCCCTCTCCCTCCCTCTCTGAAATCAATAAAAAGTAGCCTGCTATATTTGGTCCAACATTTAAGTAGCTCACTCCTAACGCCTCGGCGGGGCCAGACGAAATGATTTTGCGGGAGGTTCCCCAGCCCTGCCTCCATGGTGGTTCCGCTCCTTATTCCAGCTCTCAATGTCTCCTACTGCTGGGCCGGGTCCTGACGTGTCCGCGAGGGTTTCATTTACTCAGCATGAGACGAATGAGTGTATGTGAAGCCGAGAGGCAGGCCAGCCCAAGGCTTTTGACCAGGGATTGATGTGGGCCCGGGGTGCCCAGGCAGGAGGCTGAACCGTCGTTGGCATCCAGGGAAATGTTTGTTCAAGAACGAGGGACATGGAGGGCAGTTGCATCCTTGGGTCCGAGTAGAGGTAGTGCCTTGGAACATGGGCCTCATTTTAGGGCTCATTTCAGGGAAAAACCTTTCTCCTCCTGGGGCTCGGGATAGAAGCGCCCCTGTGAGTGGCCAGGGCAGCTGTAACTGGGCGAGGTGGACAGCACTGTCCTTTCACCCAGCCTACCTGCTGTGCATTATGGGTAACAGGGTCTCTCTCTCCCCACATCCTCACAAAGCCCTGGGAGGCAGGGACTGCTACTACCCCTCTTTTGTAGATGAAGAAACCGAGGGTCAGAGTGGTCCCGTGACTTGCTCGGGAACCTGGAATGACCCCTCTCTCCCAACCCCTGTCTCCATCTTGGCAGTGGGAGGGAGTCCGTGCTCTGCTGAGCACCTGCCAGGGCTCTTGGGCTGGTCCTGCTCCAGGAGGGCAAGGGGCAGGGGCAGGGCCCCCGGGCAAGCCTGTGTGGTGCTGCTGGCGCCAGCCCTGCCTGGCAGACCGCGTGAGAGATGGCGAAGTATTATTAACAAAGGCGTTGGTTTTCCTATCTCAGCTTTATGCATTTTATTAGCCCAACGCTTTACTGTGTGACCACTCAGCGCCATGCTGGCTGGCGATGAATCTGGACGCCGGGGCACGTAAAACAGAATTGACCATATTGCTTATGCGCCAACAACAGAAATAACAGGCAAAAGTGTAATAAAATGAATAGCACCCGGCAATGGCCGTAAAAAAATATTACCCAGGGGACTGGGGAATTTCCCGGGCTGTGAAGTAGCTGTGTGAGGAGCGCTGAAATGATGGCAATTTCTGTCTCCCTGGCCTTGGCCAGTACCGAGGCTAACCCCTGCCAGGCACGGGCTCGGCCTCCTCAGACTGAGCTGGCCTCTGCTGGCCACGTCCTTTGTCAATTGGGGTGTTGGGGACATGAAATGAGTGGGGAGACCCCGGAGTCAGACTGATTTAATCCATGTGCTTAGGCTGTGTGACGGTTGCAAACCTCTGACCCTCTCTGTGCCTGCCTCCTTGTGAGGATGGGTGGGAGCAAGCCCTTCCCTGGTGTCAGCAAGCCACAGTGGCTTATAACCAGTGGCTGGGGTCCTTGTGCTCTTTATTACTCGAGGAGAAACGCCCTGCACGACTTTCCGACAGCCGGTGTGGGGACGGGAATGGCCGAGGTGAGCGCTCCTGCAGATGCAAAGGTTCAGGCCTGGTTAGCGGGGCCCTCCATCCCAGGGTCCCACTCGGCTCCCCTACATCCTCACGAATGAGTGTGCTTAATGGACAACAACGCCTCAGGGGCAGGAGAAAAAGAGCAGCCCTGAGTCTGTGTATGGATTGCTCCCTCTCCCTGGCTCCAAATTGCGTGACAACTGCAGGTGGGTGGGGCGGCCATGCTCCGGAAGGAACAGGGGCTGGGGGGGTGGGGGGGCTGGCACCCCGCGGGGACCTCCCAGGGCTGAGAATGCGGGCTTCACTATTACGATTGCTGGGCCTCACACAAAGCAGGCAGATGTGTCCCCCAGCCTGGCTAGCATCCCTTGGAGCCTCAGACCACTCCCCAACCCTCATGCCATGAGGCACAGGTCCTGCCTACCTGTCCATGTAGGGAGGGGGGCTGGGCAGCAAGAGTGCCTGGTGGCACATAGTAGGTGTTGAATGGAGGGACTGCCCGTCTGCTGAGCACCTCCTGTGTGCTTGGTGCTTTGACATAAATAGTCAGCACAGTATGGAGGCCTCTCTCGTAAGTGAGGAGACAGGTTCAGGTTGTGCGTCCGCCTGCAGTGACTCTCCGCCTGCAGTGGGCATCAGGTGGCGTGGGTGTCCAGGAATTTTCATTTTAAGAAGCAATCCCGGAGATTCTGACCCTGGGGGCTCAGGCAAGAGCTTAAAAGAAACAGGATCTCAGGGGGAAGTGTAGGGGGCAGCAGGGGGCGCCCCCTTCTCCTGGCAGTGCTGTTGGACTCCTCCATCCTCATTCTGGGGCTTAATCGCATCCTTGGGGAGTCAAGGTCCGCAAGCCCAGCGTGGGGGGAGGGGAGGACTTGGGAGCTCCAGGCCCTGGAAGGGGCCTGACTTCACAGCCCAGCTCTGTGACCCCATCAGCTACTTGGCCTGAGCCTCGGTTTCCTTGTCTGCAGAATGATGACCCCATCAAAGGGAGCAGTGTGAGGACCTTGAACCCAGGGCTTTTAGCAAGCCTGTGGCTCCCCTCCCTAAGGAAAGGCCCAGGCCCCCCACCCCAATCCCATAATTCTGGGGGGACCATGGAGAGTGTCTGCACCAGGCTTGAACCCACATCTTGCTGACACCAGACTCCATGTTCTCAAGTCCAAGTGCCACTAACTTGGGACCAGTAATCGACAAGGCAGGCTGGGCTCTGACCTCTTGGGGTTCCCAGGCAAACTTCCCCCTCAAACAGGCCATCTCAGAAACAGTGATCAGCTTTGATGGAGAAGGTCCAAGAGGGGCCCCTGGCCAAATCTTGGGTATTCTGGTGGGGATGTGGTCAGAAGGCTTCCTGGAGGAAGAGGCATTACAAATGAGACTTGAAGAGTGAGCTAGGATTAGCCAGGTAAGAAAGCGCAGGAAGATGAAGGCTGAGGGCACTGGGGTGTGAAGGCCTGGTGGTGAGAGTTTGGGGGACTCTCAGTTGTCTGAGGTGTTATGTGCGAGGGGGCGGCTGTGGACCAGGCAAGAGAGGATGGCGAGGCCACTGCATGCAGGGCCACACAGCCACATACTGTGGCGTGGACTTTCTCTCAACCCCAGCCCTGAGCCCATAACCCACCCAGGGTCTTCTGATTGTGTCTTTTTTCTTATTTTGTAATTTTTTTTTCTTGAAGGTGATTTCAGCTTCCCGAATGCACCCTCCCCCCTGAGCCTCCCTGAGCCTAGAGTGAACACAGACCCACTTTGTCAACTGAGGGAAGAAAACAGCTTGGTTATTACACAGTAACTACCGTAGAATTACCTGATTGTTTATATTTTTCTTGCTATGTAATTGTGTTTGGCCTTAGCATGTAAATTGGGCCATAATTACTGTATAATTTATAGTTTTTATATCTTATAACAACTTAGTGTCTAAATCACACCCCCTCCATGTAAATACTTTAAAATTATTCAGTAATTACTTATTTACATTATAATTAAAAATAAGTAATTAGCATACATTTACAAAGGATTTACATACTTATTTCTGAATATCAGTTCTTGGCGGTGCTCATGAAATCTTTGGCTGAAAATACAGTGGAGGAATGGGAAAGGGCCAGGGTGAGGCAGCTTGGGGTCCCCTGGCTTCTTAGTACCTGGCCCCCAGGTGGCAGGAAGGGCAAGGAGAATGTTGGAGGGAGGGGGAAACTTTAACATGTTCTTCTGGCCAAACAAGATTTTTCTGGGAGAAGAATCAGATCTTCTTTTCCTTGAGAATAAAGACGGGCTTCATCTGCAGCATGAGGAAGTCAGGGTAGACGAGTGGAAGTGAAACGGAATTTTTAGACTGGAACCCAGATTCTTTGTCCTCTGAAAGAATCCACGGACAGAGCGTGGTATAGCAAGGGTGGAGACTGATTGAAGAACAAGTACAGACTCCCACGTGGGGAGGGGGGACTCCCACTGAGTTCCTTTTCTCTGTGGCTTATGTAAAGGCGGCAGGTCCTGGTGCCTTGATCTCCTCTCTGATGGGTCACTATTCCCCTAGACTGGTTACTACAGTAACTTCTGCGCTCAAAGGTCAAACCTGGCAGGGGACATGTGAAGTCCACCCCCCCTCCTTATTGTTTTCCTCTTACCTTTGGGCTTTATTATTCTCCTTCTGGATGAAGGGCTTCCTTCTCTTTATTTTGTGAATATAGACCTTTTGCTGTTCCTAGCTCCCTTATTCTATGGAAATGTACCAGCTGCAGCTTTTCAGCTCCCCTACTTTATGGAAATACTAGGGGCCCAGTGCACAAAAATTTGTGCACTAGGAGGGGGGTCCCTCAGCCTGGCCTGTGCCCTCTCGCAGTCTGGGACCCCTCAGGGGATGTCCACATGCTGGTGTGCCTGGCCAGCCTGGGTGAGGGCCTGATGGCTGTTTGCAGGCTGGCCACATTCCCTTCAGGGAGTGGGTCCTGATGGAGTACCTGGTCAACCTGGGTGAGTGGCTGATGGTTGTTTGAGCAAGGCTGACTGGGATTTATTTAACTTGTAAAGTTGAAACTTTGCGGCTTTAACCAGAGCCCAGGTCAGGTTGCCCCTGACAATCCAGGCTCCCAGCGCTTCCTTACGGAAAGCAGGTAACTGAGGTTTGTTTATCTTCTA